>JAQGAP010003655.1:0-11947 GCA_034697805.1 Orchesella bifasciata | reverse complement strand
CATGTATCTCTAACTCTTTCTTACGGGAAGTAGTTATTATTGTTTGAT
This sequence comes from Orchesella bifasciata, assembly GCA_034697805.1. Taxonomy (NCBI): domain Eukaryota; kingdom Metazoa; phylum Arthropoda; class Collembola; order Entomobryomorpha; family Orchesellidae; genus Orchesella; species Orchesella bifasciata. The sequence continues at coordinate 11,899 of JAQGAP010003655.1, read as the reverse complement.
TAATTTTTCAACAAAAGTGTGTGATCCCGTCCATGTTAATGCCATACCGTTTTCACCAAGAAATCTTTGAATTTTTGTTCTTTGTCAAAAATCCCTTTATACGATTTCCTTTGTTTCTTACGTCGGACTGGACTAAGCTATATTTGTAGTATTTTAGGGTGACATATATGATTACTGCATGCATTTTGATTTTTTACATCCGACACTTTGAGTGCCAAAACAGGGACAATAGGACAAGGTGGTTTTTGCTACGCTACTTTAATTTCTCATGTTACGCACTGTATAGTTTTGATTACTTTATGTTGTAGACATGATTCCGGAATGTAGTTTTTAGATACCGTTCCCCTAAAAATGATAGATTGTGAGATGCTCTTTGCCGCATTTTAGTGCCCAGCCATATCAGTTTAGATTATTTTTGTTTATATGCATATAGATTTCATTTTATAATGCGCATCTTCTTTCTATGCGCCTACTCCAAAATAGGTCAAAATATTATTATCTTTAAATTGTTCCCCCTTTCCACTGGATGTAAAATATTTATATCTAAATAAAATAGAAGAATGACGTGTAGTTTCTGTACCTTACACATAACCAATTGTGTGCCTATTTGATAAAATGGTACAACTAGTATACGCTTCGCTTTCAAACAGGGCAATATAGAGTGGATTACGTGAAAATAAATAATAGTGACGTCGCAATATAAAACTTTTTAGCGTTACATTTTTTGTTGTTCTATTGCAGGAATGAGTAAACATAAAATACATGCAATTGTTGCTGGTCAATTTTGACAAGCTAGTGTAGTTTCCAAACTTTCAAGGCTTTAGCGGCAAGTAAACAACGATTGCAGCCGGCAAATGATCACGATTAGGTTTTCTCACTGGTAGTGTTATAACTAGTAAACCCAACCAAAGAGAATATTATTGTACATTTTGCTTCCTCTCTGACTCTGGACTATTTATTTCATTGTCACTGTCTCCTTACCTTTTTAGGAAAGGAATCTGCAGGCTTAAAACTAGAGGATTTGTGGGGTTGGTTCAGTTAGTAGCATGCTACATGAGAGTTTCACTTTCAAATCAGGATTTATGCTTTCAAGTGTTAGTCCGCTTATGCATCACTGTGAAGTTGTAAGCCACCAAATCTACTTTAGATGCTCCAAACGTAGTATGTGATCACATTGCCCCATGGATTCGCTTGTCTATTTTCTTTTCATTCTTCAGCTTTTCGTACATTCTACTCTTCTTTTGCTTTGGGAGTAAAACCAGTAAGATTTTGCTAGCTGTGAGCTTGCAATAAGTATTACTTTGACAGGGTAGAAATAGATTATTTCACCAACTCTCCCAATCTTTCAAAATTTAGTTTCTCCATGCTCATAATTCTTCTCATTGTTACCGATCCGCTTTATCGCTTTTTGCTTGGATTGTCTTTGGTTGTAAACTTATATAAAAATTAATTCGTATGAATTTTTGCAGTTTGTTGAAAAAATTGCAGGTGATACCAGAAGGTCAAACGTCTGATGATCCGTTCTTGTAATCCATTCTTCTATTAAGCTGTCTCATCAACGAAATATAAGCCAACAGTTTACTGAAGCTGTCAATTACCGTCAAAATTTCTCCTCGTCAAGACCTCTCTCGTATATTGCCATATAAAATATCAATATGTACAAGAATATTAAATTATCGTTAATATAAAAGCGTAGGCGGGCCCGGTGTTGGTGACTACTTATGCGTATGATTTCAAGACAAAATTTTACTGAAATGTTATGTTACATTGCATACAAAAAATTGATGTCAAATAAATACAAAAAAAACTGTATTCCATTACTGTAGCGAATTGTGCATCTATCTATCTATATAATCACTTTGTACCAGAGAAGAGTGACTAATCTTCACAAACATGCGACATTCAATCGCCAAGAGAAAGTAATTATTTCAAAAAAACGTTAATGAAACTGTCTTTGTACCTTTGAGTAATATATTACTACAGCTAACATGTTGCGTCACGATGTACATATTATATCCAATTACAAGATTGTTCTCCGTGCTGTTAATATAGTATGTAATAAATACAGTATGTTTTTTATGTTGTTGTGGATAAATAAATGAAGGTGTTCTACACATATCTGTCGATATAAACTAAGTTGGTTATCTCGAGTGAAAAGCACTTCTGCCAAACTAGAAGTTGTTCCTGAAGCACATTAACTCCATACTAAATTATACTGCATCGCTAATAAGCTTAATTGGTAATGAGTGACCGCCAAACATCTCAAGATCATAAGGCGCTAAAGACAATATGCATCAGATTTCATGTAGGAAAATGGGCTTGCGAAAGCTGGCAATCACACTTTTTCGTGGCACTTGTTGTTTCCCGACTCATCATCATCATCAGTTCGTCGTTATCTATCACTATCTGAAACCAAACCGGATTTATGTATGATTCTCATTCCAGTTAATTGCAGCGAATCTTGAGCGTCCTGCTTCTGAAAATGGATAGCGGACAGAACAAAGGCAGATTTTTTTGCAATAGCGTATTAACTATTAGTGTGTAGGATTGAGGGAAGCATGTTAAAATAATATTGCCAGGAGTAAATTTCAAATTTCTCATTTGGACATTATTATTATTTTAAGTCAAGCAACTCATTTCGCATTTAAAGACATGAATGGACGCATTGATAATTATCTTCTCCTCACGGACTTCCCTGAGATGGAATAACTCGTCATTTGCCTAAATGAGCTTCCATTCCAGTAGACTTTTTGCGAGTTGTAAAAACAAAATTATGATGAGTGCATAGGTGTGGATTGCACATTTTTACTTGGAAAGTTTCCCAACTAGGCCCGGTTGAAGCTCTTGACGGACACTTCTTGTTGTAGTGGTTTCAACGTGTTAATATGGGGTAGGAGATATTTTTCAAAGCGAATCATTTTTATTACAAAAAAGTTAAGAGAATGTGAATGTGATCTTCAAAAGGGGCGTTCTGTATACGTATGCGTGTGGTAAAAAGTAAGCGTGTAACGTCACACACGCACACACACACAAACACTTGAAAAAAGAGCAAACGGACTTGAGAGCTCGCTTATCGTGTACTACAACGTACGGAAATGTGTACTGATTATGAAAGCAGTTGAATAAGATCGCCACGGTGAACCTCCGTGCATTTGTGTATGAACATGCCATAACATACTGGCGTACCCTACCTTCTCATTCCTGATCTTTCTCGTATAGTAAAGGAAAAGATCTTTCTAACTTCCTAGATCCTAAAAACGTTACATGTTGGCTTGCATCCGAGGCATTGCAGTAGTGTTCAATCGTCAATCTTTAACACGTAATCATCATCCAGGTTTTACTGTTTCATTCGTCGCCGGAGAAGTCAGTGAATCAGTGTGATCGGGGTGTTTCTATCCGAATGTTATTCATCTTCCAATTTTTATGAAGGTTTTAGTGGGATCCCCTTTTCCCATCGTATTTTTGTTTCGACTCAAGTATTACGCTAATATATTTAGTTGAAATATCGTCACCAATATTTGCAGTTTTGCAAATTAAGACCTCAACCCTGTTATCACAACTCTTTTTAAATCGTCGGTTTCATATTTTGTGAGAGAAATCAGAAGTAGTGTGTGGTTAAGTTCGCGTAGTTTGTCGAAAGAAAGGGATTACCTTTATGGGGCAATGTGAGCTTCGTCCTTTGTTCGTGTCTTAGGCGTTATATTAATGTTTTTTGAAGAAATTTAATCAGATAATTCGTGAGAGTCATAAAATACATACGTAATAGTGCAGTTTTCGAGCGTCAGTGATAGACGTTTTGTGTGAGAAAACGGATCAATAATGTAGCACACACATCACGACCTTTTCTTGCAATAATTCTGTAGCATTGTGACACAAGCAAGTATATACTTTTACCAAGATGACAGTTTTAGGGACAATATTCAGCAATATGTTGGTGATACTTTTTACGTTGTTCGCACTGTTAATTGTTGCGTCTGCTCAGTCGATCGAAGACGGAATTGACTCAACAACACATTTTTTTAATTCAGGTAAATAATTTATCATTCTAAGCGTTTTGCACATGCCACCTTCCAAGAAACCGTAACCTAAGATTTCTCATTTCATGCTTCGTAAAACTAACAGTGCCAGGCTCACCATTACTCAGAATCGACATCCATTACCTTATGACAATATTTTTCATAGTGTGTTGACAAACTTTTTAGGGCTACGAATTATTCATGAGAGCACTGGTTTCTTGAGCCATGTAGTATACGCGCTCATGTGTTGAGCAATAATAAAGAATCAACAAAGGAAAGCCGAGGAAATCAAGTGAAACTGAGGGTCTAAAATCACAATCCCCCAAAATTGATAACGGATCAAAACCATTTTCATATTATACTAAAAGTAGTAGCTGTAATGTGCCGGCTAAACTGAAACGTTGACAGGTAACATAATTGTAGGCATTTGCTGATATACCTGTTGGCTTTTAGTCTACCCCGAGACATTTATTAAAGGTGAAAGTATTCGCCCCGTAATTAAGAATGTCTAAAGTATGCACATCGTAGGGATTAGATATAAGATCCAGACTTAAGCTCATTCATTCCAGCACTTAAACAATGGATTATCGTCTGCACTATGAACTGTCGTAATACAAAAGCTTCCCTGACAATTATTTAGTACGGAGAAGCGTGATCTGAGCGGAAAATGGATTTTAAAAAGTAGGATGGTTCATGAAAAGTCCAGTCACGTCCGATATGTTTATATTTGTTTGAGGATTTGACAAGGTTTCTTATTCGACGAGTGCAACCAACAAAGAAACGATGTGGTGGTAAACAAAACACGGGTGAAAGAAGCAGTGCTAATGATGTAATTGATATATTATGTTCTACTAACTAATAGTCATATCTCATCGCCACTGACCCATCCACACGTTTAACCTGGACTGGAACAGCATCGTTACGCATACAAATACCTCTGTGCTCGCTCGTTATTATTAAAAGATCGAAAGTTATTTTCAAAACTGCCACCATATGTCGACCTACAATAGGAGGTCCAAAGTGATGACGTCGGGTGGAAGCAATTTACATTGTAATTTGTACGAACTACATAAGAATTCATTATGATATGAAGCCAACAACTGAGACTGGCTGGGCTGGACTGGAGGCGGATAAGAGAACAAAAATGTCTTTGCAGCATCATTCCAATTAACGATGGTCATCCATAACGATGCAGTGCGAGAGCATCTGCTGCACTAGCAGACGCAGCAAGACCCACTCACGGAGTCAAGGTTTTTGTCCAAAAACTCAATGGGCAGCCAGACTTTCCCTAGTTGGAATTAAATAGTTACTTACTCCTGTGTAACTTCGTATTCTGCATGTTCTCAGCAGTTTACTTACTTTAGCGTCCCGACTCTGCTGCACTTTGTTCAATGAATCATTTTTACCCAACAAGAAATTGCGTCTTTCTTTACGCATCTTGGTTTTGGTTTTTACTCGGGTTGTCATACGCATGAATTTGCATCAAAGCTCACAATTGTGTGTTGGCAAGTTTTTAGAAGCTTCCTTAGGGGAATACAGTTGGTATCACTATCATAATACGTATTTTATTATTTCGAAATGGGGTGCACACATTGCATCGCCTTAACGGCTGGACAACAAAGTGGAGCTATGCACATGCACGCACACGAGTTTCAACCATTCATACTTTGTGATCGAATAGTAATCAGTGTTCATAAATAATCGTGGTGATGATGGATTGTTGTTTGTGTGTCGAGGTTGGAGTCTTGTCATTTCAGTTTGTAATTTTTTGAGTTGCTCCGTGTGAAGAAGGACGGAGGGTGCTCCTTCCTTCTTTTTTACCCTATTGCCAGCAGCAAACATTTTACATGATTATCACAAGAGTGACAAGAGGACTTGGTTACAAAACAGTAGTTTGGAACTGTGATAAATGATAAATGAAAATTCCACAAGAATGTTCTCATGTAAAGGAGAAGGGATGATGGGGAATGATGAATTGGATTGCCAGCAGAATAAAATCAATCAGTTTGTGAATGATTACAAGAAACGGATGCGTGACCCCTTGTTACTCACAGAGTAGGACATATGTTGTGTGATGTTCGAGTTTTCGATTAAGTTGTAATAAATGAATGATATGGAAAACTGGAGGATATTAGGTATAAAGATCCTCAGCTTCTACTACTACTACCCTGTTCCAGATACTCGGGGTGTAGCAGTAGCTCATAATAAGTGTTATTATCAGACTCGAGATTCATTCATCTCATTTCACACAAATGCTTTATCTTCCAAATCGCTTTAGAATCTGATTACGGATGAAACAGTATATAAATGGGGATGTTTCGGATTGGATTCCCAATCTTTTTCTATGATCATAATAATGCAAATAGGGTACAGAACTTGAGTCAGTATGTGTAACGATGAGCACATATTTTGTGTACCTTACTACTTCTCATTTGAAGATGTGATACATTGAAAATAAAATGTAACTACAACATGTATCGAGTTAACTCCCGTTGTGAAATAAGAGATCATCTGGCTCTCTCTCTCGTCTCCATTTCCAGTACAGCAACCCACGTAGTCCAGTACGTCCTACTGGCTGCAAGTAAAAAATTATGTTATTTCAATTAGGAGATTGCATCATCATAAGAATTTAATTCATATTTTATACGAACATGCACCTTCAAATAAGTCCATGTGAATTCTAACGTTACATATTACATGATTATGATTATTACGTTCTTAAGCGACAGAAACCCCTTTAAAGTGAGCTCATATCGTCAACAACCTCATCTTCATCAACAACATTGTAATTTTACTTTAATGGAACCACCGCTAGCGTTGGTCTGGCTGACATCATGTTACTATTATTGAACGAGGCCCGGTTTGGTTCTAAATGTACATCCACCACTTAACTGAGGAGCTTAAGGGTAAGCAAAGGAAAGATCAAAGGAGTACTCTTCTCATCATGTCCATTCTTTGACAACTATTGAGCCACTAGGAATAAGACGAATGATACTTTGAAATTTATAAATTGAACCTTCAACCCAATCTCCTTTTCAACGTGTTGTACACCTTAAATTACAAGAATAGAGAAAAGCTCGTGGCAGTATTTTAAGCAAGCAGAAAGGTCGTAACGTACGGATGATGACTTCATATTATCCAATCCAATCTCTGTGTATAAGAAAATGGAAGAAGTGCACGTCTAGGATTGCTCTTGACTTTGACCACAGAAGTTACCTTGATCCAACTCGCGCCACTCATATAATATCATTAAAACCGAATAAGTTTTATTATCACGGCACACCATGTAATGTGTGTAGGCAGCAAAATACGGAAAGCTGAGCAATGTGCTCATTCTTTTTTGTCAGCGCAAGTAACAAACTGCTCAGGAATCAGGATGTAATGAAACGCAGAGTGAAAAGTTTTTCCACAGGCTAATACGGATATGGAGTGGGTTATTGCGTCAGTATATTATGCATAAATGCAGAGTCAAGGCGATGACTTTTAGAGTGTGCAAAGAATTGGTATTTAATAGGACCAGGCCTAATTGTGATCAGAGTCGTAAAGGGAAATGATCATCTTTGCTTGGTACAAATGAGACACCGGTCCGGTAATCTTGTTCACTTCATTGATACGAAATTTTGTGTTGCTTTTATTTTTTAAGCTGGAGAATCTGTGCTCTGATGATTTTTTACGAAATATGTAGTTTTGCTCCCTACCAAAGTATACTTACCTTGACTCATTTAATCTCGCTCTCTTTCTGATCTGGCGCTCTAGCTTGGCCACTACTCGTCTGAACTTATTATGGCACGCAGTGAGAATAAGGATCTAAAAATGGTTTGTCTCTTGCGCATTCATATGTGTTGGGGTATTACATAATAATGTAATATGTGGTGCTTGTGTCCATGGAAAATGAGTTGGATTTGGTCCTCTGCGTATTGTTGCCCTTTTTCTATTTATTTGACTCCATATATGGTGTGCCGCTGTTGGTCCGGATTTGGAGAAGCTTACGGGTCAGCCATCCAAGATCGATAGGCAGGCAGGCAGGCAAGCGGTTCAGTGAATTACTTACATAGGTACACGTACAACCACATTAAATGTTGTAGTATAAGTCTACGAACTAAAAAAGTTGCAGAACAACAATAACAATAATATCTTGATATTGTCGCGTCGTCTTCACCTCTTTTCTCGCTCACCCGCTTCTTCCTTTCATTCCAGTATGAACATGATGTTGATCTTGATTTTTCCCTTCCTACAGTCACCAACAAGAAACAACCTGAGCTTGACTCACATTGTCACAAAGTTAAAATTGTAAGAAGCAATTCACTTACCTCAAATTAATGTATTTCAACACCAGCTCTCACTCTGACCAAGTTAAAGAGAGGAAACCTATATCACCAGCAGTTGTCAGAAAAAGACCACCGAAACAGTGCCTTTTAGGGCATTACCTAATTTAATCGCGAGGCTCAGTCAATGTGTACACATTTTATGGCTATTTAGTCTACATGTGAATACCTACGAATTCATTAATTTTAACGCTTTGTGATGAAACCTTCCTTTGTTGCGGATAGTTTCTACCTGGATAAGAATTTTCAGAGTGTGAATCAACCTCCTGTAATTTGTTTTCGAGTACGACTTTTAACTCAATGATTAAAGGATTAACGGGAATTCAGTTGGGGTTTTTTATGCTCTCTTGGACATTGTCTCGTTTAATTTTAATTTTGATGCTATTAATTTGTTGTCTCTGCATAATATCTACCGTCATCCGACTCATTCAGCGCATGCATGCCTTGCGCATGACGTTTTAACGCGTGCTATGAAACATGTGCTTTCATCCGTTTTTGTTGATGCTGTAAAATGGGCTGGCGTCTTTGTTTTCCACAACATTTTTCATCAACTTGCATCCATCCTCTCTCCAGTTGTGTTCTACATTTTCCCCTATTATGGCTAAAAGTAACTTATTAGATCTATCCAGAATGATGTGCAGCTCATGATCATTGTTTTTACTTTCCTGATCACGCACCCCTTCTATTTGACTCCTCTAATAAGTACAACATTAGACATTCTTTATTGCTCCTTGAGTCTTTCACTTTTTCAACCCATTATATTATGCGTACTCATCAGCGTGAAGGTTGAAGGTAAAAAGATCAATGTTACCGCCTGGAAATTATGTGAGTTGTGGAAATGCTGAACATGAGATGCACTTCACTTTCAGCTCTAATGCCACTGGAGAGAGGAGTCTCGTGGAACTAGTGTATCTTAACAAGCCACAAAACTAATCTATAAAATACCTCAACGTTGAAAAGTTCATGTGCGAGAAAGGAAGCAACGTGGAGCGAGCAGGAGTCTTTTTTATTGCACAACAGCGTTGCGTTGTTGTGTACACTGGTAGCATTATTGGCTTGTTCCGTCGAGTCATGTTATTGAATTCACTCTTCTCTGTTTGGGATCATCATTAAGCAATATTTCACACTGTGTTTTGACATACATCCTAGTTTTAACTTACTTTTTTAAGGCTTTACACTATATGCCACTGTCTTATTGAGTCCTTAGAATGGACAAATTGCTATACGCTAAGCTAATGAACACATGTATATGTTGCTGTATATGTTAAATCTTAAAATATACATGCATATATGTACTTTTCCAGCTGAATTTCTTTTATTTCCTCACGGTATTTGCATTATTGGTGCTTACGTTGATGAAGTGTTAGTTACCTTTCCCTAGTTTGTTTGAGTCTATTGCTTTCATTACGATTCTGTAGTTTCCACTTCATTTCGAGACTTGCTGAGCACGTGCAACTATATCAAATGTTGGTTTTGTTCAAATACGGCTTTTGTCATGCGGGAAAACGCAAAGCTGAAATCGAAATCAATCTTATTACCTTCATCCTTAGTGACATACCAAGCCCAATAATGTAAATGGATGATTAATGGTGACATTTTATGAAGACAATGTTTTGTCGTATAAATTGCTGGTGTATGCGACAAAATTCGTAAATATTTTAAGGGCTGTCCCAAAGTTTCGATAAGCTCGTTAGATTTTATGCTACATTTTATACAAATTGGATTTCGCACGTAATATATATCTCATTTGTAAGTATGCATACTCTTTTTCCAATGTGGAGGAATTTTAACTATCGGAATACTTGGATGAAACATGGTTGATGCGACGTACCAAAAATAAGATATTAATTTTTTCTCTGGAAAAGGAATGGCAGGTTTCTCTAGGACCAGAAGTCATTTGCAGCAACAAATGTAAATGGGGTTATACCGATTTTCATCAAAATTCCTATTGAACTTGCTTCTTTTATTGCCATTTGTGTACATTCCCTTTCGCCTTTCCTGGCATGTGGTTTCTAACGAGTACGCAGCTGAAATCCTCGGTGATTGACCACATCTACAATTATACGTATCAGTCATAATGCGCATGGATATGAATGAATGCAACTGGAAACCTATACGTCATACATCTACTTACAATTAACAGTGTACAAGCCTCAGGAGTGAACATGAGCTAACCGCGCAGGATTATCATTATCATTACATTAATCCGATTCGATTGAGACGTGAAGTTTGACATGTAATGAAACAAGGAATGCCACACTTGCTGCAAACCCCTAAAACTTGTTCACATGACTGTCCATGAAGAATGCATTTCCTCAAAAATATGCAACAAAAATCTGTAATGCAGTGACTGACAAACGCTTAGAAAACAGTTGCTGATACACAAACTGGGCTCCTTTCAAAGCTACAGCGTGTGTGTCCAGTGCACGCGAGCTTATGTTTGCATGGATTTGTTGTGGTATATGTAAGGTGAACTACAAACCGTGAAATAAATATCATTAGTGCTATGAAAACTGTAAGGAGTGAGCTGGAGAGAATGCACAATAATATTTCGAAATTTCAATGCAGTCATGACAATGATCTGGGCGTTTTTGTATTGCCTTCTTCCTTTCAAAATAACTTTTGATTGACATTTGCTAACTTGATCTTTTATGGACACATTGGAAATCCTGTTTTACGGTGAACAAAATGTGGTAATGGTCATTCAAAAGGAATTGAGCATATACTCAAATAAAGTTGTGAGTCAGGCCGCCTGAAAAAATTGAATGGGATTCAATTTATTTTATATCAAATGCGTGAATAATATTATATCTTTTCTGTGACTTGCTGCAGAGGTCAATCCGTAGCACAATTCATGATATGATGTTATTTCACCAAAGTAAAAGCTCTTGATGAGTCATTGGCTCCGTGAACAGTGACGGAGCAGCGGATGATCAACAACCTCACACGAAAAATATAAATACAAAAGTAATGTTATTATTTAAAATTACTAATTGCCAAAACCAAAGCATACAGCAGATTTGGCTTGATTTTCGTGGTTGTCCTATTGTGTTTTCTTATCATCTCCATATTACGATGTTAATGGCTGTCTACACAGCCAGTCATTCTACTAGACGAGCCACCAAAATAGCTTGAAGTTGGCGATACGCTTTCAACGTTCACGGAAGAAATGAGGAGTGCAAATGACTCGTTATTTAAACTTAAAAAATAAGGTATGCGGACAGCAGAGAGTTTGGAAGCCACGCACTGCATTCAGCAAAAATGTTTCAAAAAGCTTATATTACAAGGTTGCAATGCTGTACAACAGTGCAACTGCCGTAACTTTCCAGCCTGCTAACATGCGACTTAAGTCTGTCACAAACAGTCCAAAAACTGTTCTCATAGCGCGTAAGTTACGTGAGCGTGTGATGAGATGTTTGCACATACAAGTCAAGAAGATGCAGCATGCAGCTGTGAGAATGACAAAAAAAGAGATGGTGAAAAAATGCAATTTTTCTGTTATTTTCAAGCTGTGTGCTTCTTGAAGAAAATCAAAAAAGGAAATAAGAGATACTACTC
>JAQGAP010003654.1:0-11947 GCA_034697805.1 Orchesella bifasciata | reverse complement strand
CCTGAACATAAAAAACTCAAAATAATTATGGCATTTGATTTGTGGATAAAACATATGCTGTCTATTAAACCACGCAAGCCGTCTTAGAATTGCATTTTATAAATCATGATTTTTGTTTTTAAGAATACTTATGGTTTACATACTTCAAGTTTAATATTGTTGGATAATATACTAGATGCTAAATTCATAATAAAAAGTTTTAAAATGAAGTTTTGAAATGACTCATATTTCCGTTATCGGACGCATGGAAAATGAGTAAACTTTTCTTGGCAGTTCATGCAAAAATTTATACTTTAATCTTGCACGAATTCAACTTTTAGTTTGCAAACATAAACTGGGTTAATACGGACGTTTTGGGTTTCTGAAATTTTTCATAGGGATTTCATATATTTTTAACGCGTTAGTCGCAAAACTAAATATGAAGCCCTATAAGGTGAGTCTTTCGTTGCAAAATGATTCGACTGATGATAAGAGAAAAAAGGAAAAATATACATTTGATTTTTTGGGTTCAGAGGATCTTTTACAGAACAGTTTTACCATTTGTTAAACGAATATAAATACAATCCCAATTTTTTAATCTGATATAAAGTTGATGATAACAAAGGAGAATTGAATAGTTATGTAACTTTTTTGTTCCAAAACTGGCTGTCTTTGTCTTTCAACTTAGTTCAACATTGAGCCTGTTAATTTTCGGAATTTCAATTAAAAAATTAGTTGTGACCACAGACTAGGATGTACGCTGCATGAACAATTATTTACTATTATTACCCAAGAATTTTCAAAACAGCTCATAATAACCTCAACCTGCTTCCTCATATTTGCACTCAATTGCGGACAGTCCATGCCTAGAATTGTGTAAACAGGTGCTAAAACTATAATCTACAAAAGAAAGCTGATAAGTAACGACATACGATTACCTTCACTTGGGGGATAGTACTCTAAGATTTCAGCACTTCCATATTCACGTTTAGGCATGCAGGTAGACATACGGTTACCAACGCTCATTATAATGTCCTGCACCACCTCATACCATTTCGTTGATGGAGGTAGTTCAAGATGCGCGTATCTTTCTGTAATTTCTGCAGGTACAGGTGCATCTAGGTATCCAAAAACTAAAACCATTAAACTAACTGAGCCTCAAAAAACAAATATGTTGATACCTATTATTTACCGGTGTTCACGTCGAGAGCTGTGTGAGTTGGGAAATCAGTGTGAATCGTGAACATCCGAAATTCACATTCTATAGAGGGTCCTCCCTCCTTCGCCCCAAAGCAATACACATAATCTTTTTGCTCCAGCTGACAATAATTTGTGCAGAAAAGATCCTACGCATTGAAAGTAACATGAGAATTTTAATTGTAAGGAGAAACAGACTTTTAAAAATTGTATTGTGAACTTTAGCCTTAGACTAGCTTTACATCTTGATGCTTTATCACACAATCTTTATACTCCTGGCTAATCTCTTCTTCCTTTACTGCTGGAATCTTAGGAAGATCCGTTGTACAGTTCATCATCACATTTGCCAGGTAGTCGTGCCCTGCCGTGATGTCAATAATTTCCTGCAATATTTAATATACATAATTGTAATTGTTCTGTTACATTTAGAAATTTTAAATGTGCTATGTGCTTGTTTAAAAATATTGTATACGAATATTAGAAGGAATAAAACAAATTTCATCGTAAGCCCTTTTGGAGAATGGTTCTCCAATTTGTAGTGTGCTGAGTTTAAAGAAATGCAATTCTTAAAATTCCGGAAAACCCTTTCGTTTAGTACGATCTGCGCCATTGAATTAAATTTACGATGACGCTGAAACACACAATATGACTGCACAATCAATTATGTTCGGTTTTATGGATGCTAATTAAAGACTTGGCAATTACAGATCCTTATTGTTCGTTAACAATCGGCAACCAAAATATCATTCAAATGCCATTATTTAAATTTTGATGACTGATTTCATTGAAACTAATGCATTCGGTTGAAAAATGAGGTTTAAAGTATGTGGTAAAATATGTTTTATAGGACTTCCGATACGTTAACTGTTGTGCAAATTTTGTATTTATTTATAATTTGTTTCAATTTTGCATGATGACGAAATGATTATTTAATATCATAGGTTTTGACTTGCAAAGTAAGAAAAGTTCCCACCACCAGTAGAGAGCCTGAAAATGGAAGATAATGACTAACAATTCCTTGCTTAAACGACATGACATTTCATAATACTGGCCAACATTAATATATTCGTTTTGTTTAATATTTAACAATCGTTTATTTGCATATAGTCCTAATTATAATAAATTTCATGGTAGACCAGGTTGATTTTCTTCCATCTAATGGGTGGTCACAGGAAAAGGGCATGACGCATTGACACTCATTATTCTCATGTCAATAGGTACATGGCCAATTCATTAATACGTTAGACAATGGGCCGTTAATGATGTGAATAATTAACATATAAAACTGCGTAAAGTTCTTGAGAATAGTATCCATAACTGTAAACCAATTTAAGTACAAACTTCAAAAAATGTACCTCACATAGCAATTTTGCAGCACAAAATGAAGTCACATTTCTGTTTCGTAGTTTTTGTACTCCAATATTTTATACATACCTTTATGATATCTTATAAGTACTGCTGCTTGCCAATAATAAAATCGAACTAACAACTCTTAAAAATTTTTACAGGTCGTTGCTGAATTTGCAGCTGCATTTGACTACATTACCAATACGATGATGAACTGCACCACAGAACTTCCAAAGTTTTCAACCGGAACGGAATGGGAAACACACGAGGGGTATAAAGATTGTGTCTCCAAACACAAAGATGTAAGATGCTATACTGCATGCAGATACAGTCAGTAAATAATTGTTTGTAACCATTACTGCCATTTAATCAAAATAATTTAAATGCATAGGACACTTTCTGCATGAGTGTTTGCCAGCTGGAAGCAAAGAAATGGATATTTTGTTGGGAAAGTGAAAATGTCACAGAATGTCAGTTTCAAATAGGAATGTTGGAGATTGACTTTGTTACTCACACATCTGTTGACATTCAATATGGTAAATAGATGTTCGAATCAATGATATCAATTTGCGGTTTTTCGTAATAACGTTATACGTGGTTTTTGGGGACCTTGAATCAGCCCCACTGTCTAAAGATGCAACCAAGAAATATATGGATGGAACAGGGCCCAACCCAACAACTGTGGCTAAGGTAGCCAATGACATTGAGAACAGGGTAAATGCCCGTATGTCTGATTGCTTACCAAAAGCCCGTAAGACTGGAATAATTAGTTATTGCAAGTTCAATAAAAATCTTTTGGCGTGACGTCGTATTTCCTTTTCAGGTATTGTACTTCCAGTTGGGCAAACAAATATAGACACAAGCTGCCAACAACTGAGCACCGAAAACAAAAAGCAAATTGAAGAGTACATGACCTGCTTTGAAAAATCTTGGGTGAGCGAAAGTAAATAGTTGGCATTGTCGGTAATAGTTATTTGTACTGTTCGTTTTTGTTTTCAGACTGAGTGTTAAAGACTGGCTAATTTGTAAGAGGGTCTTTTTCTCCTTATTTAATGCTGTAAACTAACAACAAAAACGTAAAACTAAATAAAAATGAAACAAAATAATTTCGATTTTACTCCATTCTAATGAAAATCTACGGTTCAGCGTTGTTGACCCTCCACACTTATAATTATGCGGTGTGGAGCCTTGGGTTGCAAAGCTGGGCGTTATAGAAGCTAGATCTGTTGTTGTCACAATTTGAAAATCTTTCTCCGTAATGGTTTCGAAATAATATGTCTTTATCAAATTATTACCTCTTAAGGCATTTTTAGACCAGCATGAATAATCATGTTGTATAACGATTGATCTTTACAATCAGTTTATTTTTCTGTGTCATCTACAAGATTCCAATCCAGCAAGGATAGATTTTCAACCTTCATAATGTCTTATTCCAATGGATCAAACCTTAGTCTAGTATTTAACATTAAAATTCCATTTATTGAATTACCCCATGCAAATGTTTCACTTCAACAAAACCGGTTTGATTTTTCCGTAGGTATTTTTGACGAAACAACAGGTACTTTTTTTAATAACTAAATTTCCGCGAGTTGTTGTTTTCTAAAACCTTATACAAGACACGCCTTTTCTATGTTCTTCTAAATAGGTGAGTTTGATTCCATTTGGACTATGCAATATATGAAAAACTCATCCATAATATTTGTAAGAAATTTGGGGTACTTCTTCTTTAATAATATCGAGAATTTAAAAAAAATAAAGCAGAAGTAAAATAAGATTTGAAGAAAAATCGCGATTTAAAAAAATCTACCTCAAAAACAGATATCATCGTAATTTCAATCGGTAAATTAAGGTTCTTCAATTTTTCTAGAACATTTACCAAGCAACTGATGAAAGTACCTTAAAGTTTTTATTATAAAATCTCATGTAATAACCATACGTAATCAATCCAAAAATGCATACTCTTTATATTAAAACGAAGAATATATTTATCCTTAGTTAACTGACATTTTATATGGATAAAACTTAAGGTAGCTTTCAAGGTGGATTTAAGGTACTTTATCCGTCCAAAATACAAGAAAAGAATCGCCTCAAAAGGATTTAGTTTTCACTCCTCAAATTTCAGTAGAGCAACGATATCATGCATCCACTTCTTTGTTAAATTGTTTAACGTTTACCAGCGATAATGCTTTCGAACAGAGCAATTAAATTAATTGGCTTCAGAACTCAGTTGATGGCCTTCAGCTGGGGCTGTTTCTATCGATGGGACAAAGAAAAGAAACAACTTCTTCGGGCACACAACTACTACATATTTTCGATGTAAGAATGTTTCTCAATCAAATAAAAAGGTGTGTCTCAATCCAAAAGCTATTCTAAATATTATTGTTTTTATACAGGATTTACGGCATCATGGGTGGCTACTTTTTTGTAATGGTGCACGCTGCAAATCTCTACTTCAGAGTAGCCGGTGAAAACGAAGAAGCAGAGCAAGAGCTGTCCTTGAAAGATATGGCAAGCGTGCTAATGGAAATCGGAGAAGTATTTGCATGTCTCTGTGTTGTTTTTCTCAACACCGTTTCCTTAATTAAGTTGGATGACTTTATTTACTTGATGAATCAAATCTTTGTGTACAACAAAACCGTCATTGGTAAGTTTCAGCTCAGTTGTTGTGTACTATTTATTTAAGCTAAAAATTAAATTATTTTTACAACAGATTGGATGAAATCACGAAACCTCGAGTTCACAAACACCCAAAAGAAATTGATGCGATCTCTGGAAATGCTAATATTAGTCGTCTTTGCCTTTTCAATCATTCTCCCAATCTTTATCGTCAGCTCCGTCCTTCATTCCATGGAACCAACTCACAAGTTAATTGAGGATTGGCTAGAAATAAATGTCTCATTCACACTCCACTCACTCCCTTTTTTCTTGATGATCACTGCTGCACTTTTTGGTTGTGGAAATATAATTGCAATGCTTTGCATTCACATTGCTTGCTACTTTGTAATGTCCTCAACGATACTTGAAAGCTTGACTCCAACCATGGTGGAGCGCCGGGTGGTCGGAAAAAGATGTCATGTGGAAACCCGCTTGTACGGGATAATGGAAGACAACGAGATTGTCACAATGTACAGGATTCAAAAGCTGTTCAACAACATGATGAATGATTTCTACGCCTCGGTTCTCGTCTCGTTCCATCACGTAACGGAGCTGGCTACGGTGGCTGTAATGCTTACCTTCGCAATACAATTCAGCGACATGTTGGTGGAAGAAGGGGCTTTAGCATTCGTGTTGGTGGTGGGGGTGTTGCTGGTCCCTTTTTTGATTATGTATGGTCAAAGCGTAATGTGTGGGCGGTTGGTGGACATCTCTATCGATTTCAAAAAGGACACACGGAAAATGCTTGGGAGTGGCTGGCTGCTAACCAAGTTTGCGAGTAGTTGCGATACCTTCTACATTCAGGTGGCGTATCCGTTCTATACTGTGCATAAGGAAACGTTCCTTATGTTCTGTGAGCAGTCTGTGGATTGGACTATTAACTGCGTACTTGGGTAAGTTTTATGATACTCACAGAAATTTGGGACAAAACTACCAGTAATTTGGGACAAAACTTGAGTCATATCTTTCACTTTTACGCATGTTTTATAAAGTTAAAGTAAAGCCTGGGCTCAAATTGTAATAATATTGTATAAAAACATTATAAGCATAATAATGTCAGAATATTTTACCCAGTCTACGATTATAAATGGAATATGCTTCGTTCAAATCCCCTTTTAACAAAATTTAATTTACTGCCTAAGCTTTGTATACACATTTAAACTTTCTATTTAGCTTTCACTCATTCTCAAATTTAATCGGGATGCGGCCGCATAGTCATATATTCAGGTTAGTTCCTTTGGTGAATGTCGACGCATAAAACATTCTTTGATAGCCCCAGAAAAGAAATATAACCAATGAGAGCAGAGCTTAAAGACCAACCATGCTTCCCGCCATACTTTTGGGGCTATGAAAGAATGTTTTATACGTCGACATTCACCGAAGGAACTAATCTGCATATATTGGCTTAATTCCTGCCACAGGTCTATATAGAATTGTGTTTGCTAAACTTCAGACTTGAACTTCTGAGAACTGTTTCTGATCCAAAATATTGTGAGGATTGCGATGCAACTATCGAAAAAACTTTAAAACGTTGTGATTTTGAAATAGGCTTATGTTTACGCGGCAGGACCTTAAGTTTGGGGCACTTTTTGGATAAAAGTTTTTCTGCAAAGATTTTTTGAAGAGGTACCGCTTAGTTATTACGTAACCAACACACTAGACCATATTGGCTAAATAATGGCTATTTCAGTTAAGCGGTAACTGTGCTGTGGACCATAGAATATGCGTGTACATATGGTTCAAACGAGTAACCCCAAAATTGAAAATCTGTAAAAACCCATTGTATGTTGAGTTTATCGCCTCTATAGAAATAAACTAAGATACATTTTCATGAAATAAATCAAATCGCACGCTTTTATAGCCTTTTTCAGGTAAATAAGGCATACAGTGCAGGAACGAGTTGCCTTTTCGTTGGTATTTGTACCCACATTCTATGGTCCACAGCAGAGGTACCGCTTAACTGAAATAGCCATTATTTAGCCAATATGGTCTAGTGTGTTGGTTACGTAATAACTAAGCGGTACCTCTTCAAAAAATCTTTGCAGAAAAACTTTTATCCAAAAAGTGCCCCAAACTTAAGGTCCTGCCGCGTAAACATAAGCCTACTTCAAAATCACAACGTTTTTAAGTTTTTTCGATAGTTGCATCGCAATTCTCACAATATTTTAGATCAGAAACAGTTCTCAGAAGTTCAAGTCTGAAGTTTAGCAAACACAATTCTATTTAGACCTGTGGCAGAAATTAAGCCAATATATGACTATGTGTGCGGGTCAGTTGTATCGTTAATTGTGAAGTTATTGTTTCCTAAATCAAAACAAGCTTAAACTTTGGTATTATGAAACTCGTTTAAACATTTATTCTAGAGATAAGTATTACGCAGATGTCGGATGATTACGTCGTTAACAACTTGCTTATGATTCAATTAGTGTATAAAGGTTGAAATGATAATGATACGAACAAATTTTTTCCAATTGACGCGTTTATTTTGAATTTTTTTACTAGAATGTAAGGTTTTGCTAATACAGTTGTGAGTTTCTTCATAGATTTATTTCGTAATATGTTTGAATACAATTGCTTCAATGTAATATTATTGAGTAGTTAAAAAGTTTCTCGTAGAAGAAAACTATCTAACTTATTCCCACTAGCTCGGATCATGCTGTTTTTGAATGTAGCATTATTTATAATATATTTTGACAAGTTGTTGTCAATGCAGATACAATTTTGCTTGCAAATGGTAGAACACAGTGAATTGACTTTAAATATTTATGCAGAGATAAGAATAAAATACATTCATGTTTGTTAACAAATCAATTTGTAATCCATAGCTATTATCACAGAGAACGCATAAATTTGACGAATTGGTCAAACATGATCCAGTGTATTACTTCACTGTAAATTAGTGGAAGATTGTTTGATCCAACTAAGTTGGTTAGATGTGAATGTGTAACCAAGCTACTGCAATAAAGTTTGAGTCAATTAGGATTAGTCGTTGCCTTCGGATTTATAGACCGCTTAGAGGTGCAATTAGTGTAACATTTTAATGCCTGATGACGGCTGATGCCTAATTTCATATTAAATTAATCATTCTAATAGCGGCCGTAAAATGTTACTTCAGACGTTTCCACACTTTACCATAAATCGAAATGGAATTCAGTAAAATCTGGTTTGAGTCGCATTATTATTCACTTTCCCTGGCAATTTTTAACGGAGCAAAATGAGATTTGGTTTCCTTCCCCTTCTATTTGTACTTCGATATTATAAGCCTTAATATAAAAATACCTTGTTGTTAAATTAGTGTAAAAGTAAACTGTGATGGTTCATTATTATTTTCACAGCTAATCTCACACAATACAGTCGCGTTTGACTACTTTGCTAATACGATGATGAACTGCACAGAGGGACTTCCAAAGCTTCCCCCAGGCAAGAACTGGGAAGTACATCCGGGGTTTAAAGATTGTGTCACTAAACACACCGATGTGAGTTGTGTAAACTCATAAAAATCTTGCAAGTTCACTAGCTCCATTTATTAGTATCTTATTTTTTCTTCCTTTGTTAACAGAACATATTCTGCATTAAAGTTTGCCAGCTTCACGTAAACAATTTAATGTCCTGTTATGTGAACGAAGGAGGTTTCTTGCAATGTTGGTTTCAAATTGGAATGCTAGATATTGACGTAACTGTTCACACCAGAATTGACAGAGACAGTGGTAACTTCGCATCAACATGTTAATGACATAAATTACAAATTAGCTATGTGCCTTTTAATCACTTTGGTTATTTGGATACATTATTCGTGACCTGGGGAAACTGAAGAGGCCCCCTTGTCTGCTGATATATCTGAGAAATTCAGCGAAGGAGCCCAATCCCCGCCCACAACTACGTTGGAAGTCTTTAGAAAAATATTCGACAATGTATATTCCCGAATGTCTGTTTGCTTACCACAGTCCGGTAAGACTCGATTATTTTAACGTTTAGAAAATAATATGTTAAGGCTAAATATCAAATTGGTTTTAGGTTTCCTACTACCACTCGGTCCAACAGATATTGATACAGGCTGCCAGCAACTGAGCACTGAAAACGTCAAGCAAATTGAAGAGTATATGACTTGCTTCGAAGAATCTTGGGTGAGTGAAAGTAAGTAGAAAATCAGGTAATTACAATTAGTAATAATTACTGCAATTCTGTGTGTTTCAGGCTTCATGTAACAAACATGCGAATCCCAACAACGTGGAGCCTTTGTAAGGAAATTCAATGGAACAATTTATTCGGAACTATTTTGCAATAATGCTTTACCACCGACATAAAGAACATTTATGTCAAACATCTTATTCTACTTGCCACATTCTATTCTTCCATCTATTTTATACTTTAGTTTCTTATTTATATCATTACTTATATAACAGTGCAGAGGTTTGTAGTATATTTTTAACTCAAATATAAAAGTTGATACGGAGACGTTTCTGATGTTAAGCAGGTAGACTGTGGATATGTCTACGAAGTGTGTTCCTTAAACGGTGTTGGTCTGTGTAGAATCACTTCTGGAATGTAGGAGTCAGTTGGGGAATGTTTTTGGCTTTTTTATTACCAAATTGGCAATGCTCATTATAGCCGCTGTGGCTATCGTTTTTAAATGGTGGTAATCATCCAAATTAAATTTATTACCACAATGACAATTTAGGTCTTATTTTAAATAGTTTGAAAATACATAAACCGAATTGGGTTCAGTATCTCGAATTAAAGAATATGCTAAATGGTTTTATCTAGCCTCTAGCAGCAGTTAAACTGGAAAATATTTTCCATGCTAGTCTAAAGTTGAATAATTTCGAACTTGAAATTTTTTGAGTTGATACCGTTTAACTGAGTCTTCACTATGCAATTTGTCACATAATGAGGTGGAAATTAAAAAAATGAAAACAATTTTTTCGATTAAACGACTTCGCGTTTCGAAAAAAAAATCCTGTTACAATCCTCCATTTAACTTAAAAATTAATTAGCAAAAAAATATGAACAATTAGGTTACAACTCATTCATAAGTCCCCAGTTTCTTAGTTTCTTCATTCAAATTGCGACTAAAATGTTCATTAAGTTACCTAAAAACTTCTTTAGTGCTAGTTTAATTGTGCAGATTACTCAGGAAAATCATGTGAAATTTTTGTGGCATAAATTAGAGAGGTGTAAAACAGTCAGCATGTATTTCAGCATACAATTATAGCGTAGTTGAAGCCGTTTTTCCGTAGAACATTAATGGGAGCTTAGTTCCTTAAATAGCCTGCAACATCAATAATTTTATAAGCTCAATTCCCTCCACCAAGATACACCAGCTTAAAATTAGAAACATTACCATGTCACGAGAAACCCATAAGGTTCGGTTACGAAACATTTGATAAAATCGTAGCATGTGTGCTGTTGCAATTACGTTAAAAATAACGAAATACATAATACAATTAATTGCATAATCATGAAGCCTTGCAGAATACAGAGTCTGTATTACAGACTAAGTTATGGACGTTGTTTGGATGCCCCAATCTGTTGTCAGAACAGGTACGAATATGTTAGTAACAGGAGTAATAGTGTTGGTCATATTTTATTTGTTTTAGAAGTTTAACAGGACGCATTCAAGGAGAAGGCGGACTTGGAGACCTACAATCTTAAAGTTTAAATGGGATAATAACCACGTTTTCACTGTTAGTTAGGTGTGTTTTGCCAAAAACAGTTATCGAATTATTCATTGGTAAGTTTTAATTAATTTTTAAATTTAACAAAGTGATCCGCCTTGTAAAACCCTATTCACAGCTATTTGTTTTGTAAAACTGAGCAGACGAGTAATTTTTTCTGAAGGGGAGGGATAAAAAGTAAAAATTTAAGCAAATGAAGCGTATGCACAAATTTTGACTTTGAAATTTAATTTTGAAACCTACAGGGAATCGATTTTTTGACAAAACGTATCGTCTCATGGTCACATACGCAAATTCTGAGTTTACGCAATATTAGTTGCAAAATAGTTTGAAAAAATTATGCAAGAGACTTAAAACATGTCATTTATTGCGACAGTTTATTCACTAGTCCTCTGAAAAATTGGCGCAAGACCTTATTTCGTCATAAATCTTGCACAAGTCCCAAGGACTATTTCTTATTTTGTTTCATCAACGCAGCTTGTAAACTCGCAAACGTAAGATTAAACCCCTTAATTTTAATCTAGAAACCTAAGAGGATAGTCACGCCTCGAGGATATCTCTACAGCCACCTAAGATTCGTCAATGATGACGTGTTTAGAAAACTTCTGGAGGATTGCCGCAGTCCTGCTCATCTCCTCAATATATTCTGGATATTGTGGAGAGTTACGCTTCTGTTTTCAAGGACCTCAACGCATCCTATACACTGATTGCCCTGGAGGATTCATCGTAAAAGGCAAAACCCCCGTGGCCGCCACCTGCAATTATTACTACAAGGCGGAAAATGTGCCGAACATGATGTAAGTATTCAATTAAATGTAATTCAAACATAAAAATATTAAATTTTATAACTAAATCACTTGTTTAATATTAGAGCTCAGTACAATAAAGATATTTGCGGCCCTGATGGAGCTTACGACCTGGATAGCGATTATAAAGACTGGAGCTCTTCGGAACAAGTAAAATTTAATATTTCTATACAATTTAAATGGAAAGTAGCTCACTAAACAAGTGTAATGATGACGTTTTCGGCTTCAGTTTCAATCTATTAGATTCATGGATGTAGATGTCGAAGGTGGGCCACAAATGGGAGCGGA
>JAQGAP010003653.1:0-11950 GCA_034697805.1 Orchesella bifasciata | reverse complement strand
CGAGCAATTTTGCTAATTATTACTACGAAGAAAATGCATTCCACAGGAAATTACCGAACTCTTCCCTATCATAATATAATATGATAATGATCCCTCCGTGTTTTTTCGGAAGAAGTGGATTCTACAATGACGACCTTCATATTAAACTATGTCAGATAAGGATTCTTATCGCAAACTGAGTAAAAAGGCTGCTGTTGGCCATTTGCAAGATCACAAGTGGCAAAAAGTGCACTTTACTTAGGGTTGCCAGATTCTCTGAAGTCGAAAGTAGTACACCAAAATTAAAATACAGTGAAAAAATCGTTTTTGGCCTTTTTGTGATTTTTAAATATCCATATATTTTGCCACCTTTAACGTCTGAGTGCAATTTTTCATTCCTGAGACATTTTTAGCCAAAAAAGGGTACAAAATTGCACTCATGGGGTGCTATTTTTCACTCCAAGAGTGCTAATTTGCACTCAAATTTCAAATTAAAACTTCAAAATTAAAAATCTCAAGTTGTTTTCGATAAAATTCAAATCTGCACGTTGAAAAACTCTTAAAAATTATGCAGATTAAGGACTTTATTTATAATAAGACGTCCGGTCAAATCTCCAGACGTCCAAGAATTTTGAAGTTTTAATTTTAAAATGAATGCAAATAAGCTCTTCAGGAGTGCAATTTTGCACGGTTTTTGGCAAAAAATGTCTCAAGAGTGCAAATTTGCACTCTGAACAATGATAGAACGTAACAAAACATCTATTAACGAAATCTAATAATTATTGGAGGTTTAAAGCGAAGCAACTTTTTAAAACGTTTTCAAAACATGAAAACTGGTTTGAATTTGGCAAAAGCAAACAGTATTTCAACTTACGTTCATAAGCTCTTAATTGAATGAGAGAAGGCCCTTAAAATTCTTTTAATTTATAGTCTAAAATGGGCCTAAAACCCGTGGGTACACATTACTGAGTGTAGATTACTTTTACGTCGTACGGTCGTACCTCCAGATTTTTAAATATCCATAAGAAATCAGCCTATATAAATCAAATCGCTTCTGTGTTGCTTTTAATTTTTATACATCGTTCCATCCCTTCCGTTCGATCTCTTTGTATGAAAGATAAAGTAAAGACAAAATGCTGTAAATTCTGAAGAGAAAATTTACAAACACTGCTTGAGATTGGTAAATTTAGCTGTTTCTGAGATTGGTTGGCGTAAGAAGGAAACATGTGCATGTAATCTAAAACGTATAAATCTTTGAGCAACTACCACAAAATTATTAAAATTTGTTTGGTATTTTATTACGGAGCACTCTGTAACAGTAATACAACTCAAATCTGAAATATCCTATGTAATTGAAAGTTTTCACCAAAAAAGCGAACGTTATGTTGAAAATGAACAAAAAAATACGCCAAAAAACGAGAAACTATGCAAGGGGAATCGTAAGTATTTGCGCACTACTGATAATATTTGTTCAGAATTTTTTCTTATCAAACTTCAAGCAAGAAAGTAGTACCAGTAGGACGCTTTCCTCCAAAGTAGTACAGTACTACTTTCGTCAATTTTTTGTGCTAAAAAGTAGTACCGTACTACTGAAAGTAGTACGTCTGGCAACTATAACTTTACTCGCATGATGGGTTCTGTACACCAGCATTTTTGGCGAGCTAAATCAACTTAAGGAAAAGCAAGCAAGGGAGCCTCTTTTCCATTCCATTTTCCAACATTCTTCGTATCATGTATTATTACTTTCCCTTTCTACCAAGATAACACGACACATTATACTTTCACTTCATCAGATCTTGTTGTACTCAAAGTTTTGTGTTGAGGAAAGTGGTGCAAACAATTGCACGAAAATCATATGGAAAGATGACGATCACCATGATTGTGAAATGTAGCAAGTTTTGTTTTTAAGTGGTGGTCCAATTCACGTAACTATTCCATGTATATAAAGGAAACAAGCTGTAATTTTTCTGGTAAACGAAATAGAATATTCTTGTTTCGGGAGAAAAAAGAACGTTTGCTTGCTTGCTCTAGTGGGTCGGGAGCGAGAGGCGAAGCGTAGTTTTGCACAGAAGTGACACTCACATTCTGGAATATCGCCACGCATTAAGAAAATTAGTTTTGTGCTTATGGTTTACTTACTTGAAAGTTTTTTTTTTGCAATTTTCTCCCATATTAGTCAAGCAATATGTATGATATGTAGGGAACGATACATGAGACAAAGCAAACAATGGAAACGGATATGGGAGTCGGTAATTTTGTGTACACTCCAGCACTTGCATAAATGTCCGACCTACTCGGCTTGAGCTTCAAGTGAATGAGAGAAAAATGATATGGGACCGTTGTGATGATGTGATGAAGTACTTTGTGTAAAGTGTAATTTATCAGCGAAGATTATGTCCATTTAATCCAAACAAGTACACATCATTGCCAACCCGAATCAGGAGAAAGTGTAGTTTTTACTCTTGTTTAACTAGGTTTGGATTACGGATGATGATGACGATATTGAGATGTATACGCATTGCGAATGTTTTTATACCGATGTTTAGTTTACTTTTGCTAATTCAATCAACAATTTCCTGAGCCAGAACTCCGGAAATTTGAAACTTTGGTTTCGGTTTAATATACCATCAGTCATTTCCAATGTGGAATTATTACATGCTATTTCCTCCCAAATTTAAGTCAAGCAGAAAGTCATAAATAAGTGCGTGTGCATTGTAGATCCCTCCCAAAGCCTTCTTGGTAGTTTTACGCACATAAACGGGAGAAACGAGTTGGTTGTCGGCACTTTTATGACCACCCATCTGTCAATTTTACACAAGGACATTCACTTTCTAATGTTCAGATACTCTTTGCCTCTGCACGAGTTGTGTTGACCCACGCAACTGAGAGCAATGAAGGAATCTTCAGTGAAATCTGGAATAGGAGCAATTCCTCCGTATAAGAAATACTTTCACCCTGCAGCAAAATGGAAACTTTGTCTTACAATCTGTGCATTTTTGTGCTTCTACGATACTGCAGATAATCTTGGTGTCAGTGCCGCAGTTAAAACTGTGGAGAAAGAAGACATATCGAATTTATACGCGGTTTACCGGAGAAATGCTTTAGGTAAGTTGGAACAGAAAAATCAGTTCAGTTGAGACTTTCACTGAGGTTGAATCATAAGAATTCTCGAATTTTTCATTCATTCTCATTCTGAATGAATATTTTGTTATCATTTTGCGCTACGTACACATTTTGGTTTGACAATATTTAGAATTTTGTAAAGACAAACATATTACAAAACATATTTCATTTTTATGCAAATGTAAAATGTGAAAGACTGTATTTCACGCGAAAAATATTGCATCATACTTCAAAGGAAAGAAGGGAACGGTAGGAATAAAACGCAAGGCCATTACAAATAAAAATATAAAGAATGATGTACAGACATGAAAAGCTTAAGTAAATATGCAGTTTTCTGCACTACTTCTCCATTTTATCTTGAAATATGATTCTTAAATCTCAAACCATCGTAATATTATCATTGACAAAAAAACCAAAATAAAAACAAGAATAAGATATCCTCGTAAAAGCAAAAATAGCATTATGAACAGTGTACAATGTAAAAGGAAGTCGTAAAAAGGGATACTGTTTTAATGGTATACTTTTTGTTTTGTGTCTCTCTCATTGTCAACATGAATGATAATCTTAAAGTACTTTTTTTTAAATCTGGACCAACCACAGTCTTTATTGTGTAGCTGTTGTCATTCGTCATTGACAATCCTTGAAGTTTTGGCAAAGAAGGTTGTACTCTGCTCTACCTGCAAATATCCTTGTTTGACAACTCCATTGTCAGCAGCTGCAGTTGTAGACTTGAAGATAATGTTGTGATTTTGGTTATGACATAATATTCCCAAGAAAAGACGTAAATAACTATTTAGGCTAAGTATGCTCTATGAAAAGTTATGAGACCACGTTATTTTAGGATACATAAGACGATTTCCCTTGAAAGATATGAGATATTATTTGTTTCCTTTCACAAGGTAAAATATTAGGTTACATCATGGACATATGAGGACCGTTGTTGATCTGTAGTGAACTGTAAAAAAAGAGAAACTACAGTTTGCAATAGCGGCGTCGTAAACCCAACGCTCACATGAGTGCTCGTAGTATACATCTCTGGAAAGAGGTGCAGTCTTCCCTTTTTATTTCCGAGTCTTGGAATCCAACGGTAGATTGAGCTTCGTACGGCCTCCCTCTCTTTGTACCTTCTTCTATGAAAAGAGCGTGGGTGTTGGTACATAACCGCTGCAAAAGCATCAATGGGGAAAATGAATTTCTCCCCCTTTTCCACTCTCATTATACTTTATGTCAGAGGAGTAGTGAAAGTGTTAAAATAACTGTGATCGAATCTCCCCTAGTCTCATTATACATCACATTTAAATTTAATGAAAGAAAATTTGTTGACGTTTTCAAAGAATTTCATTACTCGACTTCACTCATGGAAATTTTTTGGAATGGATGACTTCTGGCATAAATAGAAATGCTCGTTGCTCCTTTCAATCTTTTCCATTCATTTCATATAACAGTCGCAGTGAGTGGTAGCAAACGTAATGTAATGATGCTGTCTCTTTCTCCTCTTTACTTTCCGTAAAACAACTTTTGAATAAGTAAATCGCTTTAGCAGCTCCCAACAACGTAATTACAGCATGAATCAATAGCACACTACCCGCTTGCTTTCTCCTCGAGAATAAAAATGTAGAACGACGAGGGCAGAATTAGGTTTTTGCATTAGCTTATTTTATACATTTTTTGAGTAGCAGGGGGCGTGAGGAATAAAATAGGTTGAAAAAAGAATAGACATCCCCAAGTTGAAGTGATAGCTGGTGATGCTGATAGTAGCAAAAATGGGATCGACAATCGACAACAAAACAGTAAAACATCAACAACCAAAAGAGAGAGAGAGAGAGAGAGAGAGAGAGAGAGAGAGAGAGAGAGAGAGAGAGAAGCAATCACAAGAAAAAATCTCCAATCGAATCGTTTCAATTCCAATCCAATCTGCTTTTTTTCCACCAAGGGAAAGAAAAGAAAGTTAGATACATTTTCTGTACAAAATCAAATTGAGATTTGCTCTCGCTCCACTCTTTTTTCATTCCATTCTTTTCTTACTTACTTTTCCTCTTATCTTTTCGTACTCTCGATTCTCATGCATTCATGTTCTCCTTCTCACATCCATCCGTCTTGGAGTTTGAATGAATAAGATTTTTTGCAATTCGTTTTTTTTCTCTGCACTTAAATCCTTTTTCCTCCATTGGGTCCCACGTAAGCATCTAATGTACTTAATATAAGCATTTCAATTGAGGAAAACTGAACCATAACATACGTGGTTTGTGCGTTTTCTCAACTATCAAAGTCTGCTATACACTAAATTCATCCCACATAAACCAGATGGGATCGGACGGTATACTAAACATGGGTGGTAGTTAGTACTCCTGCTTTTGGTGCTAGCTACTCAAGTTGTTTTCCTTGTCTTCTTATTTTCTGAGCATCTCTTAGTCCTCATGTCTCTCTAGTGCCAAACAAGTAAACGTTTGACCGACATATCCGATAGAAAATAGGAGTAAAAAAAGAGTAAAATGTAAGTAGGCATGATAGGAGCTTTTCAAGAGCTGTCGAAGTCGAGACTTGTTTTTCAGTTTGGAGAAAAGTACATGTTTGTTTCATTTCATAGGGATGTTGATGGTTTGCTCTTGTTCCTTATATTTGGTTCAGTGAATCACAATCAAGAAAAAAATATTCCGAGAAATTTTTATCAATCCAGAGGGATATAAGCTAATAACGTTAGGGTTGTTGTTGTCGTTGGTTTGGTGTTCCAAGGTGGATACAGAGTACACAACACACGGAGTATGAACAAGCATGACATGTACACATTATGCATGAACAAAAATCCTTGAAACTTGAGACGAATTTCCTTTTCAGTTCAGTCATCTTTCAAGTCACCTTTTCTAAAGGGGGCCTTACAGCGTAAATCGTAGTTCTTGGTTTCCCATTTTATAACTGTCACTTCGTCGCGATATATAATCTTTGTTAGCGTGAGCACCGACTCAGTATGGGACCTGAATGAAGTTTATTAAATTTATTCTTTATATATAATATATTCAACAAATTCTTGAACACTATTCAATTCATTATGTCATTATTCACCAAAATGCATGAATGTATTGCAGTGATCAGAATTAAGGAGTTAAGAGTAAACAACTAATTATTGTTGTGAAACGAAACTTGGAAGTAAAAAAAGTTTAAAATAGTTATTTACTGATGTACTTTCAAGCTGACCTACCGCTATTCTGTCGACCTAACGTTATAATTAAACAAATAACATTAACATTTCCAAAACTAACGGCTCCACAATGTATCATATCTAAAGACTTCAATCGTTTGAAAGTTCTTTTGGGTAATTTTTATTAGTTCCTCGCTCGTCAAAATTATTGAATTGACATGTGCAAGATTGTAATAATTTTAGAAATTCGCATGTAACGAATGGTTATCATTGAACAATACTGGTTTTTTATATTGTTTCTATTTTTCGTAATATTCATCCACAATCAGAGTAGACAATGAATAGACCTACCCAATCAAGTTGAACCTTTTCTTGAACCTCTATACAACCCAAAGTACCCAATACAGGCAACGAATTCTCGTATTCTCCTACAACTTTCCCCTGAATGTACGTTGAAACAGTAAAATTGTACTTTTGCTGTACATTATATGCGTAGCCACCTGACCTAATTCAATACATCATTACATTACATTATAATAAAATACATAGTTGCACTCCCATTCAATTGGGTATGAAGTTAGCCAAGGGCATATTTTTTCCATGCTTTGAATCAAAAGAAGCATTCAATTGAGAGCCACCTTTCCCTTTTATGTGGTTTAGCTTCGCAAATATGTAGGAGTAAAGCAATCCAGGAATGTTGTGTACAGACCTGACAGTAGCTCCTATGTATACGTCTCTTTTTTCCTCCACAGTGACTAAGGCATCTAGTTCTAGAACGAAGAGAAAGGGTTGAAATCGAAAACTTTATTTTTGTTTACATTCCCTTTGAAATTGAGTTGTTTTGTAGTGGAACTATGTCCATACATTGAGATATTCAGTGAAAGCAGCTCAGTCCTCGCCTCAGGTATGTTTTAGCTCGATTGGATTATTGTACAGTTGTTTGTGTTTTACAATTTCTTTACTCTTTCGCTTTGCTGTTCTGCTCCCATTTCAATTCACATTCATCGGTTTTATTTAACTCAGCTAACAAAGCAAATCTACGGTAGGTAGATCCATAGCATTTTTAAACACACGTGGCAAATTAGTATTAGCCATTCTCCAGTTGTCCTTGCCACGACTCGCTTTTTCTTCTTTTGGGCTTTAAACGCTTTTGAGGAATGAATGGCATGTAATGACACAGTTTTTCATCAACGGCACAATTCTACAGAATGGATAAAAAGGGAGGCATGAATGCCATCCGAAAATAAAACGCTTTCTGAACCGTCCTTCCTCCCATTTCAAACACATAATAGAGGAGAGACGAGTCAAGAATGCTTTTCGTATTGGCTTACTTCATTCTCTCCATCGTGGTAAGTAGGGAAAAGGGAACGTTGTCAGAATTCAAATGAATCAGCAACCCTAGCTCTCCTAGCCAGTTATCATACCTTACGTAATGAATCAAAGGAACCCAAAATCGGTCAGGTATTTTCATTCCTCGACAAACT
Organism: Orchesella bifasciata; assembly: GCA_034697805.1. Classification (NCBI taxonomy): domain Eukaryota; kingdom Metazoa; phylum Arthropoda; class Collembola; order Entomobryomorpha; family Orchesellidae; genus Orchesella; species Orchesella bifasciata. The sequence continues at coordinate 4,228 of JAQGAP010003653.1, read as the reverse complement.
CCCGTTTGACCTATGTTTTTATACGTTATTTGATTCACTTTGCCATTTTGACTGAATCCACACACCAAATACATAGCATACACCACTACCTACAGCTTTCTTTTCTAAGCCGAAAAGTTTCCTAAAGAATTTTCTCACGAACATAAAATATACTTAGATTATTATGTTCCCCTGAACATCACGGACAGTGGAAACTTTGGTTGCAAAATAATGCCCTGAAATGGGGCAGCAGAGCAGAGTCAGAGTCAGTCACTAAGTTAACTCCAGCAACATGAACTCGAGGAATGGTATCATCTTTCCAAAATGGCGATGTGATGACTCCATGTGGCTTTCTGGGTTATGGATCTCTTCTTTCTCCCAGTGAAATCTTCTTATGTGTCCCAACATCACCATATAGATTATAAAGTATATGAGTGAAATGTAATAACAATATGATCCCTCAACTTTCACAGCTCATAACGTAACCTCATATAAGCATTCTCTGGGTATAATAAGCTTTTGTGATGTCATCACACATAATATCATATTGTATTGTTGGTAAATACGCTCCGAATATAAATATAGGTAGGCTAGATGTGGATGCATGACCACAGCAAAGAAAAGAAGGATAAACTTTCGATGAATCTTTCTTGGGACTGTAAATCTCAGCAGACCTTAATAAATTCTTTAATGTTAGGCGTGCGTGAGGAGAATTCGAGCCAAAGTTACTTACTCTTCCAATCCAACATAGTGATTCACTTGTGTGCACAATGTTTTCGTATAATATTATACTATGGAATCATGTGTGTACTCCTCACACACGGTTGTGAGTAAGCAAGGAAGGAAGTAAACGATAGTGACGACGACGGAGACGGAAGATGAGAACTGAGAAGGAAAATAAGATGCTTACAGATATAGTTTCATCCCATCACTTTCACTTTTTCGTGGAAAAAAAGTGATATAGTTGTGAGATGCTCTACTAACCATCTCTTCCGCACTCTTATTTTACAACCTTTAATTCAGAACTGGAGTATATCTATAGTTTATAGACATAATAATACTCTCCTCCTCTTGGATGTTGTAGCTGCTCGCTCGTTTGACTTGGTTTGGTTTGGTCTTCTTCGTGAGCATCAAAAGATAGTCCGAGGCGATTAATTAAACCGTGATTTATATTCCCAATCCTTTGATCACGTCCTTATGACACAGTTTCTTTCCTCTGTATTGCCTCCCCATTCTATGAACAGAGAGGGAACCCAAAGAGAGACATGCTAGCCGTACTCATGATTATCTCACTGGAGCAACAAGGATGAAAGGAAAATTTATATGGCTTGTTTTCCCTCACATATAACTTGTAATAATGAAGCAAACATAAAAATGGCAACGGATATTGAGCTAAATCAGCCAAAGGAGAAAGTTTGTTATGTCTCTTTTGACTTAATTTACATGGGATCTTGCACCGCACTCATTTTGTCATTTGAGAATTTCATGCACGACAAATTGAGGTCTCAGCTCAATGACAGGTTTAAGAAAAAAACATGGAACAAAAAAGTTGACTTTGTTTCGGTATATTATCCTCCTCATATCATAATAATAATGTTTCGCTTGTTTTTTACACGCATTCAATTTACTCTCACCATCATCAAGTCGAGTTGGACATGAGGAATGGCTGTTGTACCTCCTTATTTCAAGTGCCACTTGATATAATGTGCGTGCACAAAACTCAAAGCCCAGAGCAATCTAATGTGTTTCATAGAATTGCACATGGATGTTGATGATGATGATGACGATGACTCTTAAGGGTTATTCGCATGAAGTTGTACATGGTTTTTATGGAGAAATGTGTAATATTATTTGCACGTCATATAATATATGTCGCCAAAACTAGCTGCTGCAACGTGTGGGCTGGTGTAACTCTAATGTATAATCTAGTTGTGAAAGGGAAGACGGTAATAGTTCACTCTTCTTCCAGCTCTCTAGTTTATCTTCGTGTATTCTTGGTGACAGGGTGGAAAAAGAGCTTTGCCTCTTCTTTCTCCCGTGATGGCAGGACGGCACGGCTAATATTTATGTTGGGCCCTTCCGTGCACAGCCATTTGTGTGTGGTACTTCGTCTTGTATGCTTCTAGGTAGGTATGCTCTGTAGTTTTTAGTTATGTTATATATATTTGTGCTTCTCTGATGATGATACTAGGATGAGATGAGGACGCCTTTGAACATCTCAACTTTCCTCTGGTTTTCTCAGTTTGTTTGTTATGAAGGAGACAAGAGTTAGTGCCTTGGTTTTTAGAGCTAAAGCTGAGCCTATTCCCATGTTGCTTTTTGGAATTATAGCTTTGTGTGTGAGCGAGCAGTTTAGTAGGTTTCTTGGTCGTTTTCATCTTCGTGGTTTTTCTTGGTATCAGGTTGGTTGTGGGAAGAAGGAGAAAGTATCAAGAGGAGAAGAAGAAGATACTTTTGAAAAACTTTTCCTCTTTTTTGGATTATGTGTAGCAGAGTTGGGTTGGAATTACAACACTCATTCTTGTTCACATATTATAGACACATAGATATAATTTTTAGGGCCATTATTTTTCTGCTTGATTCTTCCTGTTGGTTTTTACAAAAAGGAGGCTTGTTACAGAGCGAACATTATTCTTTTTCATATGTGTAATGTGAAGAGGTAATAAAGTTAACGGATGACATTCAAACTGCTGAAGGTTTAATAGGTTCCCCTTTAGATAGGACAACTGGCTACCTTTAGATATAAGAGAAGCTCGTGCGACTTCATAGCTTTTGCTTATAGATATGAAAAGTCTTTAAAAGTCATTTCAACTGTAACGCGTTAGCTAAAAAATTAGTGTCTTCCCTCCTCATATATGGTGTAGGTATAGGTACAAGATAAAGTTTGCTTTCACACTGAACGGGATGTACGTAAATAGCAGAACAAAGTCTGGGGATGTCATTGAACCTTACCACAAATGTTTCAGATTTTAAGTCCCACGGATTAGAAGCGTACAGACGGAGGACGTCTTAAAAAGTTGAGATCCTCTGCTTTCCTTATTAAAAGAGAGGTATGAACCACAGATATATAAATATGAATAGTTGTACCTATGGTATGAACATATTACATTTCTGGAGAGGTTTGAAGTAGCATGTATTACAAACGCTTTAAACAGCCTCCTCAACTGGCTATATGGTTCCTCTCACTCTCCCTTCCGACATAAATCCTGTGTGCAAGGTAGAGAGAATGGAATGAGAAGAGACTCTGTATCTTCTTTTAAGTGATCTGTCGAATGAGCTGGATAGGTGCCTAAGTTGTTTACACTTTCCCAGCTTGTAGTTGGGGTAAAAGCGGGTTAAAATATAGAGCAGCTAAGGTAATTAACGGTAACGCAATGGAAGTATCATAAGTCACCGTTTTATTTTTTTGGATGGTCATTATGGCATCGTAGCGGGCGGTTGGTGCTCCAGAACCTTGCAAAATGGAATTGTATGGAACACTTGGTGCGGAATCTGGTTCGTGTCTCATTCAGTTAGCAGAACAACTCTCGCCTTTTAAGCCTTTGCATTTAGGGACCTTCATCGAATCAGGACAGACCTTGCGAAATTTTAATGGTAGATTCGCAATATGTTTAGGTTGTATTCAAACATCCGTTTTATAAAGATATATAATCGATTACAAACCGTCTGCGATTTTGATTCTGCTAAAGTGTTATTCCCAACCTTGTCATCTGAAGGGGAAAATGCTTTTATTTCCAGACTTTCCTGCGACGGTGCGATATGCTAGAAAGGGATTGATCTCGATCCTGTCGCACTTTGTTTATGCTCCCATCAACTGGATTAGTAGCACTGGCACACGGTTCAACTAATGTAATATTGAGTGTTGGAGCTAAAGTTGAAGAGCTACTTCGAGTTCTGTCGCTTGCTGAGCACCAGTCCAGTGCAGCGAAGGAGACAAAGCGCGTTAGCGCTCTTGAGATAATTTAAATGCATATTTAGATGTTTTGCCAGGTGCAACGTTTTTGCATTCCTAAAAGTTTCCCAATAGTACTGTCAAGATATTTCTAGCGTAGCGATGATGTTCTGAAGCCCTAATGTTGATACATTTCGTATCTACAGCCATACCGAATTTATACACGACCAATAATTTATTTATTGGCTTGAAACCCGCACATATATATAAATCGAAAAACTTGGAGAAAGTGAAATCTGCCCCTGTATAGTTTACTATTATTATTTCACGCACCCTAAATGGTCGGGTGGAGATTCA
>JAQGAP010003652.1:0-11950 GCA_034697805.1 Orchesella bifasciata | reverse complement strand
TGCGGTTCGTAACGAAGAACAAGTAAGGAATCCTTTCTTTTGTTTGCCCCAGAAGTTGTCTTCTTTGGAGACATTGGAAGTCCAAACGCAGATGGGGAACAGATTCAAGCCATGCTGCAGAAAAATGAAGGGGTGACATTTACATTCGACCTGGCTCAACAACGGCAACTTGAACCTAATAGTTCAGAAGTAATGGGGGCTCCCGAAGCTTTGTCAAATCCGATGGCAAACCTTATGATGAGTCAGCCACCACCAGGCTTTTGTCCTCCGGGCAATATGTACATGGGCAACAACCCACCTCAACCACCCGGTCATAATCTCCCTTATATAGGAGATCAAGGTTCTCGGCCTGTGATTCCAACACCACCGGCTCAACAATACAACATCGCTCCAATTGGGGTGCCTATTCAAGGTCCTCCTCCGTATGGGCACAATCACTCTGGGATGACAATGCCATTCCAGCAGATGATTCCCGTTGGGGCGGTACCGTTTGATGGGAGATCTCAAGTTAATGGAGAAAGCGGAGAGGCACGTCAATCTGTTGCCGCGCCGGCAACCGCGCCTCCACCTGGTTTTGCCCCTTTGCCAACTGCCACAAATAACGTTATACCACAGCCAGAAATGATTCGTAGTTACCCTGCAGCATACGGGATCCCAAGTGGTGCAAATATGTACACCATGGCGCCCGTTGGAATGAGCTACCAACAGCCAAACACATACAGCTCTGCCCCTTCTGGCACGGTGGAGACGAGTGAACCCCTTATTTATTACAGACCAGTGGAAACCGAGGCTCAGGCACCGGCTGGCACGGTAAATTACTTTGGGAGCATTATTTCCCCGCAGCAAACTGGCAACAATTATGTAGCGTCCAGCCAGTCCCTCAGTAATATGGCCCATGTTTCTGGCTTCCAACAGCACATCATGCCAGTAAATATTGGCGGAGTGCCAAACGGCCAGCTGGAGAATGGGGAGGATGGGGCTGACTTGAGCGGCTACAACAAAAGCAGCTCATGGGAGCACATGAATAATTCAGAGTACGGCGGCATCATTTCAGCCAACCATCATCCATCCGCTTCGTCATATGGGCTCTCCCTTTCCCAAGCGCATCACGGACCTGTGGTGAGCGCCTTGCAGATGCAGCACTCCCAACATCACCCAATGCAACTCCAGGGAGGTCACTTTCACCATCACTCCTACCACAATGTGAGACCATACATGCCAGTTGGAGCGTATCCCCCTGGAGCTCCGTACTCTTATCCAATGAATATGGCACAAGCGCACCAGATGCAACAGGGTCATCCCGACGCTATGATTCCCATCGGTGGTGAGTCAGCCGGACCGGGTGGACACTCCGCATCGGAATTGAAACATGTGAAGTAAAGCATCATTTTAACATTCAGTTGATATTTTAGTAACCTCATCTTCACGTAAAACATAACTGTTCTACTCTTGGCATTCCAAAAAAGAGTCCTAACTATTATATTCTCTGAATCATCAACAAAACATTTAAACTAAGGGGTTTCAATTAAGATTAAGACTGTAGCTATTTTTTCAGTGAGAGAACTGCTACAAAACAAACTTGTGTAAGATCAAATGGCACTGTATTTTTACGGTTAAGTGTGAAAACCGTGTCCTCGATGGTTAATCAATCACATCTATTAAGTAGTTAAGGTAGAGAGGTCACTTACCACTAGTCGTACGCTCTTGCTCTTACTCTTTCTCTGGAAATCCGGAATAAGTAAACATAAAAGTTATACATAATGTTGAGCGTTGAAAATCTACGTTAGGATGAATGAGTTTCCGGGCGAGTGAGAATGTCTCAAGTTTTTTTATTTCTCGAAAAAAAAAACTAAGAAAAGCTCTTGATACTGTAGTTTCGTTACATTTGATATATACATATTTACCTTTCCTACTATCATAAATACATGAACTACTAAACTAAGTTAGCTAAGCGTTATGGTGAAATGGATTTTGAAATATATCTAGCCACAATGTATCCTTACTAAAAGTATGCGTTTTTAGATTTCTGATGGAACCTACATAATATATCAGTTTACATGCTCCTACACTACATAATATTTAAAGGAAAACAATTATCTGAGATATTGTACAGTTTAGTATTGTTACTTGAAAGAAAAGATATAAATATTATGTATTACAAATAGTGACCTGACGGATAAGACTAAAAGCAGCAAGAGCATAGGTTCTCTTGAATGGTATCGGAATCGGATTGAGCCTAAAAGATGGAAAAAGCAAAGTCTCAAAGAAACGATTAATTACTTGTTTATATATCATCATGAACGTACACTATATACTTACTACTATCGTAGTTTTGGGTTTAGTTAGTAGTACTACGACGGAACCTAGATATTGAATCCCACCAGCAAACGAAAGGAAATAAACTGTTTCGTTACATCACATCATGGTTGACTTACACTTCTTTATATACACATCGCAGTAATTTAAATACTTCAAACCAAACACACACAACTACATTGATATTTTGATGGATGTAATGTAGCGCGTAGGCATTTTTTAAAGGTTCTTTCTTGTAGCTAAGGGGTAGATGAGGTATGAGGTGTAATCTGTTAAGCATCATTGTATTCTAGTTGATTTCACATTGAAAATAAGTTTTTCATCATTAATAATCAATAATGTAAGAGGCTTTTAGTAAAGTATTTGACGTTTTTACATCAGTTGTAGTATTCGTGTGTAATTGTAGTAAAAAATAATAGTTTTTTGCTACGTAGTGGTTCCGCTTGATTGATTTTAGCATAATATTTAGAACCACTTTAGCTAACATAATTGTTCTACTTTTTAAAGTGGTGATTGTAATATGTGTGTGCGTGTGTAGTCACATTCACATGCTTACTCTTCTTTTCGTATCATATAGGTATATATTTTTTTCTAACGATGTAAGTTATGTAGTTCGCATCTCTGTGCGTAAAATTGGTACCGTGTGCGATGATTTTTGGCATTTTTCTCGTTTATTTTTATGTGCGTACTATACATACACCATCTACCATGAATGATCACGAGGTATTTGTATTTTAGAGTGATGTGATGGTGATGAATATTTGTAAACTACAACTGGGAGGTCAGTCGAGTCATGTCATGGGTAAACTCTTTGCTATCCCGTTTCTTCTCTGTGTAAATACAAAATTTTTGATAAGAGTTATGTATTGTATTGTATGTAGATCAATATTACTAGAATGCGGCTGGTCGGTGAAAAGCTAATCTCTGTTTGTCAAACCCTTCTTGTTGAAAGATGCAAGGAGGAGAGGAGAATGAATCATGATGGAGTTATGTAATGATGATAATTATAATTGAAAAGATATATGAAGAATGTTGCATTATTTACAGGCGTAATGAATAAAATTTTCAATGTTCGTTTTGCAAGTTTGAAAATATATGGGTGTATGAACTGAACGTTTTTTTTTGCATTAAATAATCATGGTAGAGAGAGAGTGAAGAAAAGTAGGTTTTCCACGACATACATAAAAAATGAAAATTTTTACTTTTCCTTTAACCAGTACAAATACTGCATAGAGACACATTTTCATATACTGGCTTTCATTCTTGTTATAAAAACGGAAACATTCATGTATACTTAAAGTTATGGGTAACATCACATCATATAATAATACGCAAGTACATACGTAACCAACACACTCTGGTCTTCTACAAATTAAATTCCTTCACTCATTTCATGGTTGAGCCACATCCATTTCTCTGTCTTTCATCCATCCACAACTGTCGTGTTGAAAACGTACCTTCCATGCCCAAGTTTGTTGAGTATGGAAGATTGGACCAAAAACACGCTCTCCATTTCCGTTTTGACTTGTTGCTTGGAACCAAACCAAACCTTGAGAACTTTATAATTTAATTATTTATACAGACTATAAGTACACATTAGACAAAACCATTAGGGAACATGGAAAGAACGTGACTCATACACATTATGAATTTATGTCATAACATTTTTTCCTCCTGTTTTCAGTCAGTAAAGGAATCCGAACCAGAGCATTGAAACTTAAGTACTATGCATAATCACACAAAACTTGCCCACTTAACACACATAAAATACAATCCTCATGTATTATAATTAGCTATACAACACAATTTGATGAACAAAAGCTTGTTTTACAGTCTCCTATTTTTTCACATTTCCATGTTCCCATTCTAAACATATTTCCTCTTTTTCGAAAAACCCATCACGTACTTTATCTCTTCCTTTTCTTTTTACAGAGCTGCATCATCAATGGCTTACAGTTCATAATAATTTGGTAGCTGTGTTGGGGTGAATGATTCTATTTGTATACAAAGTCGGCTTAGATTTTTTACCATTTTTGTTCCACTTATAAACCCCTAATAACCACTTTAAATTTCAAAGAGATTAAGGTAAATGACATTAAGTTAAAAATTGTAATGCAGATGACTTAATGAACAACAAAAAAAATAGTCAACAGCTGTCAAATTTGTTTCCAATTAATGTCTTCCCTAACTAAACACAAGGTTAGACAGAAGGTGATCAAGACGATCTCTAAATCACATCGATATACATGATTATGTATGTATGCTATCTAGTATAAGTTCGTAGTTAAAATGTACATGGATAAGTATATTGGTATACAACTAATTAATACGAATAAATATTGCGTTTTAAATTGTAGACAAAACTAACATATCCTATCCGTTATCGCATCACCGGTAATTCTACGTACAGATTATAGAAAGGAGTATAATATAATGTACATTATATCTATTAACTAACAGATTAGCGGCGTTTTATCAGTACGGGGTCGATCATAATCAAAGTTTCATCCAAGTAGGAATTTCTCATCTCCCTAGCATTGGACATGATAAATTTTTCCAGCCTGAACGCTGAAAATAGTATTACACCTTTTTAAACCGGAATATGAGTACATATGTACTTGTGTTTACACTTAATTACAATTATACTACTATTTGAAAGGCACTGTGGAATTTTCCATGTAGGTAAGTTGTCGTTTTACATTTACCAGATTGATATGGCAGCAATAAGAAACAAGATGGATAACAATTGAGACAATTTTGCCAAGAAAATGTTGTAGGTTACAGATTGCCCCGTGCATGCGAAAACGACAACCATCACAACAATACCAAATTATCCAAGTAGCTTACGTTTTCTTCATTCACTGTTATCATTCATTGTCAGTCAAAATTAGAGGTACAGAACTGGCTTAGTAGATTGACAAAGCACATGATTAATTGCTATAATAAAGTGTGCATACAGAATAAAAAACAGAAATACAAATACTTACTATGCACCATACTGCTGGATAGCCTATTCTATACAGATTGCGAACATGAGTAACTTGAAGAGTTGCGTTTTGTGCTACATTGCATATTTAATTTGTTTGAATGTGGAATATAATGTAATATATTTTTGTGCAGTGCTTGCATCTTTTTGTAAGTCGAATGAACAACATCTTCATAAAACGGATTTAGCAGCAGCAGCATCAGCTTTACTAGCACGCATAAAATATATTATGCCTATTTTTTGACTGGAAAAACTTTGAACAGCTAACGTTAGTTGTTGCAAATTTTGCATGACTTTAAAATGACTCACTCACTCGCTCAGTTTCTAACATATATATTTGTATGTTGTTCATCTTACATAAAGTTTATTTTTTATTTTGACAAACGTTTCAAAAAATAAGTTTTTTCTGTCTCTTTAAAATGACTCTGGTTTATAATATACGTACATTTAGAGATACACATCGCATTTTTTAACTTACTAACGCCTTTTCATCATTTCAGTACATTTTTGCCCTGCTCCGCTCACCCTCCATCTTCTCCTTTTATAGTCTCTCTCAATAATTCACTAAAATGTTCTTGACTTTAAAATATATAAACTACGGGAGCTACAACAGAGTCAGGATAAATAGCGTCGTTTTACATTGTTTTTGTTGAAGCTCACAAATCTCTATAATGGTGCATCTCGTTGTCGATGTTGTTTCTGCTCCTCATCTTGAGTAGTTGAGATGCCTTATTCATTCATTTGAAATATAAGCACATTTTTTTGAAGATTTTTCACGAACGGGATCTGATTTTCATATGGACTATGTGTTTGACGCTAGTAAAAATAAGAACGGGATTTGAATGCAGTAGTTCGCTGAGAAAAATGAGGTGTGGCACAATAGACAACAGAAGATTGTTTCCTTTTTATATTTCGCTAGAGACTAACTGACTCACTCACGAAAAAAATATCAACAAGGAACTCAAGGTATGTACTACTAGATATTATGTATGTGCACGCTTCTGCTAGCCATTAAATGATCTGTTGATACAGCTCCCATATATTGTCGTGCCCATGAATTGTAGCATTCACTTTTGCTGGAGGTTTGTTCTTCTTTGTTTGCGTGTGCCAAACGTATATCTGCAGAGAAAACAAAAGGAAAAAATGAGTTGAAAACTTTAGGTGTTTATAAAACGAATGTATATAATGTACGGAGGAAGCAATGCATTTTAGATTGAGCTGCTGACACACAAAAAAACAGAATGTCACCGGCAATTTTTCACATTATCATATTATGTTCATGGATGACATCAAAAGCCGGAAATTAACTGGCATAATCTCGTCATCATCATACTCGGGATGTGTGAATGTGATATCAAGCCAGGAGCATAGCGTATCAGGCCAAACTTTGACTTTAACGTTAACATTGATGTGCTCAGTGCTCCTGTTCCTGCTTAGGTATAATGTTGGCTTGCATAATATGGTGGAATATCATTTGCAGAGTGAGTGAATTGACTATGATTTTTAATAAATGAAGTTTCACTTTTTCGACGAAAGTTGACAGTTTGAAATAAACGTAGTTGTGTTTACCTTGGTACAGTTGTCTGCTTTTGGCTCTATTTCGGTAATTTTCACATTTAGGTTTCTGAGGAAGCCATCTTCCTCGTAACCAGGAACGTAGGGCATGTTCCCTTTAGGATTCTAGACGAAAAATAAACGAAAAAAATAGTTATTGGAGCCTGTCAACTCGTCCTTGCAGGTAATTTCCAGTTTCCAAACCTTAGCTAGCTAACTCACCTTTACAATCATACTGACGGAGACACCAAATCCTGCCATGTCGACGGGAAACTTTCGATTTGCTACCCAACCGTCATAAAAGCCCGTTACACGACCATCCTTAACTACAGGTGAGCTCATGCCGTAGCTTGTGAGTAGGCCCACAGGCCACATTCCAACTTTTTTCACGGATCGAATCTGCAAAAAATAAAACAAAAGTGAGCTTTAATTTCCTGTGATTTTCCACAAGGAAACATTTCACTGGATATAAAATCCCGAGGTCTATGTGTAAGTAGTATGAAGACGTTGCTTTGGCTGCTTTTGCTAGCTAACTGAACCAAACTCAAAGACAGTCTCAAGTATCCCCATGTGAATACCACAACACCTTGCAGTAACCTCCCATTCGCATTCCTGTGGTTAGGAGAATGATGAAGTAGACTCCAAGTCCTCGTATTAGACTCATCCCAATCAGCTTACTAATTAATCAGGTAAAAGGCTTTTTTTGGTCATTTAGGCAGCTACCGCTCCATAAAAGACTGTGTGGGCGTAAAATCATGGGCAAAGGGAACTTTTCCATGAACTGTCCCACTTCCCGTCTTAAACATCAGAGGTTTTTCACACATTTTCATTATCCGGTGAAACTAAAATAGGTCTTAGAGTACTTCCCTGGTTGAAGGCAGTGAGAAAATCTCAAATCTCTCTCTATCCCAATTATGAAGACTCAATGTGTCTTGGTTTAGCCAAGTGGCGTAGGGAAATTTACCCAAAAGGTGAGAGTTAGTTATAGGTCCAGGCATGATAGATTTGCGTACAAAGAAAACAGAATTTGGAGAAGGTACGCTATCTTCAAATTAAGCTTGCCAGTACCTAACTATCTACGTAGATATACTTTTCTTGACTAAACCTGCCATTTGCTTTCACCTTGAAGCTTCGTAGGAAATACTACTTCGCTCTCCGTTTGTAAGTGTCTAATTAAATGTTAATAAACTTCGCGTGTTTGCATCACTGCTTGTTACCACGTCTCCTATCTACAAATACAACACAGCAACACAAGCAAGAACCCACAATTATTAATTATATTGCTCTTAACAAGATTTGTGGCTTCTGTTGTGACTTGTAATATGCTTATATTCATTTGATTCTGCACGCTTGTAGAAGATCAGGTTGACGCAGTTAATGTTCTGGTACAACATCAACTTTACCTCATCCTAAAGCATGAAATTATTCTAAATCTTCTTGTAGTTTAATAGCGCAGCCTACATCCTGAATGAGATGAGAAATCGTTTCGAATGTCACGTATTTATTTTTTAGCGAAATAAACTTCCAGTTTCTTACTCACCTCATCAAACAACCTGAGATCATAAGTATTATCATCATCTGCAAAATAAATGACTCCATTTTTATCCACAAAGTTTTCACGGATCCACTGCAACCCTCTGTTCCTGTTTGAAACTCCTCTCGCTTTCACCTTCCGCATTTTCTGATCTTTGGGCATTGGAGCTGAAAGAGAGAGAAAGAAATTTACAAATGTTTTACATTTTCTTCAGCCAAATGACATTTTCTTGCCAAACATTTTAGGAAAATTGACATGGGCACAGAGCCTTTTATCGCCATACTCAACATGCATGCTTTCTCCTCTGCTTTCCTTACTCAGAAACTTTGAGAACGACTTGTTCAGTAGTGTGTATAGTATGATATGTACGCAATTACCCCTTTCCGTGAAAAGGGTGAGCACTGATCGTGAGCGCAAAGTGACATGACAGACTACTACTACCACACTCCACAAAGGGAAAAGTTTTCTTGAGCTGAATGCAAGGAAAGTAGCGAAGCGAAAGACAGTTTTCACTGCATTTTCCGACGTGCTCTTGCTCCTGCCAACGTGTGTGGTGTAAACATGCAGGATGCATTTTGTATTATGAATGATGGTGGTCACAAGGGACCACATATACTGCCGTTACGTTACTGCCACTAAAAAATATGGGAATATGAGACTTGTACGTGTGAGAAAATATGTATCTTTATCCATCTCCCATCTCAGTCTTTTCTCTCCCCCATCATTCTCCATCTTCTTCAAAAGAAGAGCAAGACGAAGTGCAGTGTTAGTAGTGGAGAGATAAGTTTTTCATACATATTCCTTATCTCATCTCTCCCTTACTTAGCATCAAAGGAAGAAAACTCCCTTGAACCTAAACTAGTTAGCAGCACACTTCCCAGTCAACTCTGTGTCCAAAAGTGATCACTCAGTTGAAAGAGAAAGAGGGGAAGCATAGAAGCCGAAAATAAGCCCTCTTTCATGTTTAGAGCTAAGAAGTATTTGCGTGTCATGTGTACTTACATATGTGTGCATAGCTTTTTCCGCAATTTTCCAAAGGAAAGCAACAAAGCCGTGCCGTGGTGGAATAAAAATAGGTAAGTTGGAAATAATTACTGTTGCTTTTTCAACTGTCCAGAAACTACGCTTCGGAATGCCCTAGTGAAGCTCTCGGAGCTGATATAACTTTTTGCAGAACTGTTAGGCGTTAGATAAACAACAGCTTGTTTTGTTACAGCTTCAAAGGTTTGGTGGAGTGTCCTGGAAAATCGAGATACTATTTCCTTTGATCCTTTTTACATAAACCGTGTTTTGAGAAACACAATACAGCCGAAAAATTCAGAAAAAGAAGTACGAATTTGTTAGCGAGGCTGTTGCGGTGCGATGTGATGTGAAGAGACGAAAGTTTGGAAGGGACTGATAAGTTGCGAGCAGTGAGAATCCCAGATGAGCTACAAATACTTTGGTTCTTCATCCATCTCAACAGCCCAAGAGTTGAGCAATGCAGGAAACTAAAACTTTTTGTTCCAAGTTCAAGTATGTGCCTAGCTAAAGAAGAATGAGTTTTTGAGCTCCACGACCACCACACAAGAGAAAGCGCAATCTGCATGCATGCCTACAGACTGTGATGGTAGTAAAGAATGCGCCACCATCATTATTCATCGAGAGCAACCATGTTTCTATTCTATCTTCAATGTTCCCAAAGTCGAAACAAGATTCATAATTGTGTGACTCGAACTAATTTCATATCTCGCCCCCACACTCTCAAAAATCCCTTCAACTGAAAATAGTAATAGTCGTCGGGATAAGGACTTCCATGCACACACGCACGCACATTAGGCATTCCAGTTTTATCTATCACAGACTAACTTTGTTTGTCAACCTGTTTTTCATAATTGTACGTTTGCTCTACTGCCTAAGACAGTCTCAAGTTCGATACTCCATGAAAGTCGCTAACTATCTAGTATAACGAGCTCGAAACTATTTTACAGTGTTTTCACTATTCCTCTCAAAGAAAAGACATGCGAAAGGGGGAGGAATAGACGGGAAATTCCTATCTTCAAATTCATCATTTTCTACTCATAAAAGCAAGTATTTGTAGTAGTGATCCGTGAATGTACCCAGTCGGAACCGTGTGTACAAGTCATTACGGCATACTATAAGTCGCAAACAAAACCCGTGTGTTCTTCCCTTTATTTTCCAAACTTGCTTTATTGTGCTTTCTGGAATGCACCCGCATTCTGTCTACTCCGTGCGTACGTACGAACATACATTCATTCTGCTACCGTTTATCAGTAAATCCTCATGCAAAAAAAAACGTTTTCTCCTCCATGACTGAGTGAGTGAATGTCATGTCGACGGACGGAATGTTGTGTGAAAGGAAGATGAAGTAGAGAGACTAGCGTCAACGGAGTTGCTGATGTTAGCTTATAATACAAAGGGCAGCCCGTTCACTTCCGCACCGACAACAAATATAATTTCATTTTGGTGCAAGCAATAACTGCTAACACTGCAATATAGTATACACGCACGCACCACCACATCATCATTATCCTCTCCTAACTTTTATATCCTCCACTTTTCCATTCCAACTCATTTCATATTTCGCCTGGAGTTGTTTGTCGACTAAAATAAAAACCGGGTGTCGACTCAAGAGGACTAGCATCATCTTTGGATTGAGATTGAATCTGCTCCTTGTGGTTTTTGCTTTTGATAAATAAGTTGATTTCCTCTCTCCTTCTGCTTCCGCCTACACAAAACTGGGATGCGTGAGCATTATGAGCTTTCATTTTAGCGACCGATATTCATTTCGGCATGATATTATACTGTAAATGATGGCATGTCATGTCATTCTTCCAGCCCGTGATAAAACTTGTTGGGAAACGGATGATGATGATGTGATCTACCATCTACCCCTACATTTCTTCCATTTCCCAAACGCTTTTATTGCCATTCATCCTCATTTCACTCTTTTTCCTTCTCCGTCAGCCACATTACATGTGCCCATAATGACGAAGATGAGCGTAATAACAGTAATAGTTGGCTGGAGAGAGAAAAATTGGTGGATTTGTGAGGGCACTTGGAAAATAAGTAATGAATTGCTTGCTATCTCTTCCATCCAGGGCGGTGGGAGAAAGACGTTGGCAGACTTTCATCTTGGTGTGAATAACTGTGCAGTACCTTTCTTTCTTTCACCACAGTGAATAATAATATGGAGTGTATGAAATTGAAATGATGGCAAATTTTTAGCCATTTGGCTGTGACACAGAGAGCAATAGGTAATGCGATGAGGGTAGATTGAATTCGCAACGATTCTTGGGATTTTCAATGAATTCAATAAGAGAACAGCCCACTCTCCCCATATTTCCTTTCGCACACCATTCTCCTAACGGAATTTCAATAATCTTGTCGCAAAAAAATTGCTTCCACATTCATTTCACATTCACACGCCCCAACATTATTGCATGCATGCTTGCATAGTTATTCTCAACTCCCAAGCCAAGCAATGCTGCGATGATAGTTGGTGGTTCGGGCTCAATTTCAATTGTAGGTCTTTCTCTTCCCATTCCAATCAGTTGGAG
>JAQGAP010003651.1:0-11953 GCA_034697805.1 Orchesella bifasciata | reverse complement strand
CAGTGGCCAAGTGGGCCAATTGAACTTGAGTGGCCAGTGGGCCAGTGGCCTTTGGCCACGTGGCCTGCCCAAGTCTGTCGTCCAGTGTGAAAAGTGCACGTATTACAGCATGTGTTGAAGTAGCATCCATTGTATTAGTTTCGAGTCTGAAATGTAAGTTTGCCTCATGCAAATTTTTTATATCCATGAATATACGATCGTTATTGAAAAGGTACCTCTGGCAGATTTCTCCACCAGTTCAAATGAGTTCATGCAGCATGTATGAGTGAAGGAAAGTGTCCTTCGACGGTTGTCTATTTTTTCAAATACCTACTCCGACCAGCAACTATGAATGACAATACGGTGACAGCAAATAGTAGAAGTAACCAAAAGAGAAGAAGGGAAGCAGTTAGTAATAACAATTGTGCTACTGCATGTACTTCTGAAGAAAATTCCACCGCGCCCTCGACATCACAACAGCCAACACAAAGGCCAACTCACGGTACTGAACATATAAGTCCTTTGATGGACATACCTACAGAGAAACCGGCGTCATACAATTGCTAACGCGGATGTGGAAGACGGAGAACAACCGTGAATATGCATTACTCTGCTACAAGGAATTACAGACCTGGTCATCATTACAATTCCACATAACCGACAAAGCCAAAATCATTAGCTGACATAGTGTATTCCATACCTAGCGTTCACCATCCTTTCTCAAAGTATTCATCATTTTTCAACCTTCAAACTAGTCAGGGTTGTTTTGATGACAACTTTTATTCTGTAAAGAGTATAAATGGATCCCCCGTTGTACATATGGTAGCCTCAATCAAACGTGGACATTCCATGTATGTGGAGTGTAATAAGTATGGCCTTAGAATGGACAATTGTTCAACTATAGGAGTTGGGAGAAATAGTCAATTAATACTGTATCTGACATAAGCAACAAAATAGCATACACATATTTTAATTATTCATTCATATGGCCCCATCACTAGCTAAATGACGCTATATTGAGGGTAGATTGTGGGTACTTTAAGGTTGCAATGTGATTATACTGTGGGTAAGTTGTGAATATATTGTGAACAAACATTTTCAGGCTCCGCAAAGTAAGGTCGAAATATGTTAAAACTCCCAACTAGGGCAGTTGAACGTAACAGTTAGTCTACCCTATATGAGTGAAAATAAGGCCAAAATATAATCAATTTTCTCAATTAAAGGAGTTCAAAGTTATGATCAATCTACACTGTGGAAGACAATGGATTCATGATTACCTTTCTTGGTGGCATAAAAAAGTTAAAGGATATCTAATGATAAACTAAAAAACCTATTAACTATTTGACTATAGCGGTTATTTGGTATTTTTAGGCTTCGCATACAACCGAGATGGTAAGATAGGGGCTAAATATGAACTTGCTCCCAACTAGGGTAGTTGAACATAACAGTCATTCCACTCCATAGTTGACATAAGCACAACACTATGGCATAGACAAAATTTGATTATTGTATCATATTGCATTTTCACCAATTAGTTCACCGCGGATGGAGTAGTAAAATTAGAATGTCAACAAATGGAAAAGCGTCTAATGAGCAGTTACCTAAATATACAATATTTCCATTACTAACGTAACCAGCATAATGTGATTCCATGTTCAAAATATGTTCTTTCCCAGACCACATCAGAGGAAATTAGACAAATACTGTACTTTAAACAAGTTGCTTGAAGGTATGAGTCACTTATACATCATGGAAACTCCGCCGAGATACGACTACTTCAACCCGAGCCTAATAGTTTGAAAATTTCTGCATTATCGTATGATTGAATTGCCAGTTACCCCAAGACAATCTCATTCACAGATTTCATTCTCGTTTACAGGATTGCTGGCCAAAAATTATAATCAATCTAAGTGGGCAGGAAGTCAAGACGCTACGGAACACATCAAGATTGTTATCTGTCATGGTGGATCGTAGAGTCTTTGAGGAACTCGTAAGTAGCATTTGTGATCAATCTGAACTAGCTTATATAACTATACTTTAAAGCATGTCTAATCCAACTATGATCTGCAATCACAGATACTTCCAATAGTACTACACAATGCTCCAAACTTGGAGATGTCTCACATCAGAAAATGCAGACAGCTAAACAAGCACATTAAAAAAGTAGTTGAACATGCAATGCTACACTCAGCAAACTATGATGTCGAACATTTTACTGATGCGGAGAATCAAATACCAGTTTTATTGGCGAAAAAAGTGTTAATATCCAACTATAATCCCTTTCCATTCGGCAGAATTGAATTATATCCTTCTAACCTTTCCGACTTACGGATATTTGTCGAGCTGTGTAAAAATTTCGGACAATTTGTCACCTCGATAGACTATTGCTTCGTAACTTCACTTCCAGAAGGAAGTATTCTGCAATATATATTCAACGCAATTCGATTTGTTCCAAATCTACAGGTCCTAACTTTCTTGATATGCACCAACGCAGTAAAATACACCGGCAAGCCAATGGAGGTGAATCCTGTTTCGTTGACCAACGTACCCACGCTACCAAAGCTGAGGACTCTTAAAATATTATCCATAGCTTGCCAAGTAGGCTCAATATATCAAGGTTGGATAAATATCATAAAGGCAATTTTTAACATGTGTGGACATCAAATCGATACTTTCTCCTTTGATTATCTGATAATTGGCCTTCAAGCTGAAATGGAACTTAATTATCAAGAATTTCCATGTGTGAAGCATTTGTGTGTCAACAGTTTCACAGAATATATGGACAGTGATGTTCACGTTGCTGATGTGAAATGGCCAATCATAGAAACCATTCAAATACATGGAAATAAGCTTTGTCTATTCGATGATTCACTAAGTGCGCTCCGGAGGTTTACGAAAACAGTAGTCGAAATTTGGTTTACAGATATCTTACATTTAACAATGTGTGGAGATGTAGATGAAACTCAAGACAATTTACCAAATGTCAAGCGACTAATTTTACATCCATCTAACAAAAACAAAACATTTCTTTGGACATACTTTCCTCGACTTTTCCCAAATGTGGAATGCATTAACTTCAAGCCTATGGGTATAGAACAATTCCAGAAACCACCTCACAAATGGACAAGAAACCTATACTTTGATAACTTCAACAATATGAACTTTTTTTTATGGTCGACAACCTACGCAGAAAAACAATACTGCGTCTACAAGTTTAGAAAGAACGATCAACTTCCCATGTCAGTTGAATACAATGGTTAATCGATGAAATAAGTTATTGAGATTTATACGAAAACTGACAAAAAATTCTAAATTTAATGTAGAATCCTAAACATGTTTATGATAATAATAATGCTACAAAGATGCAAAAAGTCTTTGTTTAAGCACATAAGCTTAATTTGGAATGAGTTGCTTGTGTTTCCTACCGTTTTGACATGACTAAAATAACTCTAAACTTTAATTCTTGTGTAATGTTGGTAGATGTAAGTATGCGTATGTAAATTGTTCTCAAGTAGTATAGTTGAGGTTTTGATGAATACGCTTTCCTAAAATTTGCATGGACTAATAATAGGTGGTGACCAGAAAACACCCAGGCAAAGATGTATGCATACCACATGAACATTTCTGACAACAAGCTTTCAAGTGGTTTATGATAGGCTTGGTGTTTGTTCTATTTCACAGCGGGTTCTGAAGCAGTCGATGAATACCTCTGCTTAGTTTTTCGTAAGTTTTATGTTGTCTTTGAAAGCCTGTCCTTTCCGTTTATACCGTGTGAATAGGAGTAGTCAGTCAGACATTGAAGCATGAACCGACTATGAGTGGCATATAGCTAATATGCATCTTCCTTAGTTTATGTATTCAACTCAAATGGATCATTAGGGGAAAATAAAATAAAATAGTATATGTATCCGTAGTTTTTTTGTATAGTATGAACACACTACGTATTGATGATGCAAATTTCGCAGACTCAGCCAACATTTTACATAGTACAAAGATAAACCCGTGTTCCTATGTATCATCAAAGGTAATTAGTTGGATGAACCGACCAAAGGATACAATTGCATTTTATCATGTCAGTTGTAGAAATATAACCTTTCATAGGAGGTTTGTGTGTTTGTACCGCTCCGTCCAATCAATCAAAAAGTTCATGTTCACAAAAAAGCTTGCTGAACATTATATGTTGTAAGCAAAATAATGTCTCGATTAGTGTTTTAGTGTAATTATACATGCTACAGGGTGCGTGGAAGTTACCGGACTGAAATTATCTGTTCCAGGTAATTAATCAGGAATCACATGTTTACAGCTTATTTTTTGAGTATATTGGGGAGGGATGAGTTGGATATCAATTAAGACGGGATGATTATATAGTAAATGAACAAATCAATTTACCGGTTTCGCTCTTGTGAGTTTTGGGTGTAATTGGGGTAGTGGACAAATCAATCTTCCAGCTTAGCTCGTGCAAGGCTTCGGGAAAGGTATAGGATAGTGGACAAATCAATCTTCTGGCTTAGCTCGTGAGGATATAGGGAAAGGTATGGGGTAGTGGACAAATCAATCTTCTGGCTTAGCTCGTGTAATGTTTAGGGAAAGGGATAGGGTAGTGGGTTAATCAATCAACTGGCTTAGCTCGTGAGGATATAGGGAAGGGACAAGGGATTTGAAGTTTGTTAATCAATCAGGAAAAGTGATGTCTCGGCGGATGGAATAGTGTACACAACGGTCAACAACGACAAGTCTATTTACCAATCAGTTCGTTAATGGCAGAGATTGCTTAGAAGCAAGGCTTTTATAGCTACAAAAAAAAATGTACATTGCTGTTGAGATTTTTCCATGCTTATTAGGTCTCATTTACCTTATACATCGAAACAAATACTTTGTTTCACATTCACAAAGCAACCTAATCTTTATGTAAATTTTCCTCTAAATGAATACATGATTGCAGTCACCAGACATGCAATGCACGCCTGATTTATTACAATCGTCAGTTCAGTTCATTTTCCTTATATTTTTAGCTCGCTGAAGAAACACTAAAATATTTAATATTCCTATTATTTTATTTCAGTTACGCAAACCTAATCCAAACCATGAGTGATAATACGGACAAACCCAATAAACATAATAAAAAGAAAAGCAAACAACAATCTGAACGTGACAGTAGTAATACTCCTGGGACGTCACACGGAACATCTAATGAGAGTATAACACAGCAGGGGCCTGCACCGAAGAAAACCAGGAGTACTAACTACATAAGTCCATTGCTGGATATTCAAATAGACAAACCACCATCATATGCAACCACAAGAGGCTATGGGAGAGGAAGACCACCCGGAAATAATTGGCAACGACAGAACTTCAGTAATCGTGATGAAAGACAAGACAGGTTCTACTCTACAGCATCAAACTGCAATCATGAATGTCATCTGAGAAACAACCAATCGTCGAATGATTATTTCAAAAACGCAACCTCATCAGACCCATCCTCTTTGTCGGACATTGTACATTCACTTCCTAGTCTTCCCACACAATCCAAGCCCACTTCCGCATCACAGCATGCATTCCTACCTATCCAGTCCATAGATGACAACTTTTATTGTGCAAGTGTAACAAAACGTGTCCAAAGTTTGAATGAGAACCCTACCCACCCACATCAAAATGTTTCAACTTTAACATCACTTCCTTCAACCCGAAAAATTGAGACAATCGCAAAGGTTCGCAGTATATTAAATCTAAATCGATATAAGTGGCCCCTTGAGCAGAATTCGTATAGCGCAATCGGTTTTTTAGCTTCTATTGGTCTAAGGATCGAGATGATGGTTGGAAAACTTTCAAATGGTGAACCAGATATGATACTAAGAAATATGAATCATATGTACAGATGTGTGATTATGTGCGAGTACATAAGGGTTGTAGCAGACAGTAGCAATTCATTAGTTGCGAAAGAAGCAGCGTCACAAGCAGTGTTTAAGATTTTAAACAACGACATGGATGGGTTGACTATTCCGATTTACTGCATACCATCAGCAGTTCTAGTGCCTCGGCAAATTGTCAAGTGGGTTAGTCTGCTGTGCAAAAAAGTTGATCCATATTGGTCGAAAGAAAAAGTGACAATCGAGCGTTCCCCGGATTATCATGCAGCAAAACGTGAATCTCCAACACTATTCGCAACAACATATATAATAAACAAGGAACATAAATTTTCAAGTAAGTTCAATTAACCTAAAATATTCATCTATAAAGCAACATTCATTTTAAATGGCATATTCCCATTAACATGTATATAGAAACGAGTGATGTCCAGTTCTTCTCTCTCTTGGCGGCATGCAAAGATGTATATGAATATTTTACTGGTGCGCTTCCCAAGGAAGTTAAGTATTTCGTAGGAAGTCTTTGCGATGAAAATGTAAAATATGATTTTGCTTTACAAGACATCCCTACTCAAGGGACAAAGGTGAGGCGACAGTTTTCTACACGTTTTGAACGATACATCCTAAACTAAAGCTAGCAAAGTTGTATATCTAAATGTTTAATAATTCTAGGAGGAAGATTTATGGGCAACTGAGGTCAACGAATTTGAGCTGGAATCGTTTGAAGAAACATTCAGGAAGAATTTAGTGCTAAGGAACCATATTAATAGAATTATGATGAGTCATTTAACGAGAAAAGAATGATACGTGTATAAACATCATAGCTAACTTACACTAGTTGCTAATTTGGATACACAAACCTAGAAGCTCTAGGTTTTCATGTATTCTACATATGTCTTTAGACAGATATGTAAAATCTTTATGTGAATAGTTATCTATCGCTGGATCTTAAGAGCGACTGTCTCTTTACAGACCTTAGTCCACACCAATATAGCCATCTTAAGTTTGGCATACATATTTTGTAGGTATCAGTAGTCAGGTTTCTTACCTAGTATGTAGTAGGTTTATCAAAAGTTTTAGGTTAGTCAGTCTGTAGAAGACCAAACAAATGTCTGGAACAGAGCACAACTTTAAAGAAATGTTCGGTGTTTTCTTATTTTTTCATACTTTACGAAATTTATATCATTGGCAGGGACAAAATTACGGATACTTATAAATTTTCGACGTTCGATACAACAAACTTTCAAGTTAGGTAGTTGCACAAGTTGTTTTTGTTATATTGTTTCATGAGCCCATATTTAGTAGTGAGTTTTAGTTGTGTAAGGATAGTTTTGTTACATCGTAATGGCGGCTACGTATATTCAACCACAATTTAGAGCGCAACCAAATGATTGGTTTTATACAGCAAGAATGCTAGCAAGAGTTTGTGCAATGGAGGAAACATCGTTACTAAAAAGATGGATCCGATCAGGTAACGCCTGAGATATATTTGAAAAACATAATATTTATCGCATATAGATATGATTGAATGTAAGACAATTATTAAAATTACTACGTTTATAACTTAGCTAAACTACCGATTAGGCAACCTTTGGCCCTAGGATGTGAACCATACGAGTGGACCTGTTTATTGTTTGCATGCAACTACTTGAACTGTAACAACATCTTTCAACTGTTGTGTCAAGGAGCTAACAATGAACTGTATTATTGTACTCGAGGTAATCAAAATATATAAGAAAATTCATTAAATAAAAGTTCCAAATTGAACGGATAATAAATATGAATAGATGGAATGACACCACTGATGGCAATTGTAATTTCTTGCACCGATGACAATGAAGAAGATGCAATCTTATGCGCCCAAACTCTTGTCGTTGGCGGAATGGACATCTCTAAAGTCACCACACCACTGAACAACGGAAGGACAGTGTTGACGATGGCTGTTTGGAAAGGCGCAATCAATCTTGTTCGCTATTTAATCAGTGAAGGGGCTGATCCTAACCAACGAGACGGATTTGGAGAAACGGTACGTACTAATTTTTCACAACCTGTTATGCAAGTGTGTCTAACCTAATGATGAGAAGACAAGTATCTGATTATCTACGTTTTCCGCAGCCACTCAATGTCGCTATATTGCTGAACATGCGGTTAATGATTGACCTTCTTTACACTGACGGATCAAACCCGTACATGAGAAACTCGACTGGGGAGAGATGTGACGAATTGGCAATGCAATATACTCCTGGTGTAAGTGTTTAAAGTAATATACACATTAAAAGTTAACAGCTTTTCGAGCTAATTGAGATCGTTGCAACTTTTAGATGATGCCGTATATCAACTACATGATGTGGAACTTTTATAATATAAAATGCAACGGTGACAAACTGTGCTTCGACGAGTTCTCCAGGCGGTAAACAAAGATATCGGTGATGACCCGGAAGAAACCCTTGCTAAGTTGTCTCCATCCCATGAAACCTTACAATTACCGAGGATTGTGTATTATTGTTTGTTTGGTTTAGTTTCTGGTTTGGTAGTTCGGCATATAATCAAGATTGTGACTTGAATGTAAAAGATGCTTCTAAATGTCAATGTTTAGTTATGAAGGCTGTACACTTATATTTATTTTAATATACAACTGATATAGTGACGCTTTAAATATTGGATTTAATATTTATTACTGCATTTAATATTTATTGCTGGAAAATTAACGTTAAACAAGGACCAAAAATGTTCATGTTCTCATTAATAAATGTTGTTACTGATAGCTAATACGGACACCTAACGAGTTCCGTATTAAAAAATATATCAATGACCATTTCTTTGCACCTACGGAAGCTGTAATCAATCCAACCAGCAGTATGCCTATCAGTCTGTTTAAAATAATCAAGGCCACGTCCCGGCTTTATAACATATCCATTGTCAAACCTGCAAGTTGAGTTAAACCGAATATTACTTCAAGACTATGGAGTGTAGTTACAGGTAGTTAGGAAAATACGTGAGTCATAAATTTACCTTATCTCTCTATCATGAATGACCTTAGAAAATTCAAACGTAACTGTAACCCTACCATTGGATACTGAACGAGCCGAAATGCATATTTTTGTTAGTCTTTTCCTTTGTTCTACTACATTACCGTTTTTATCGTCATCCAACCCTGTTATTAACTTGACAGTTTTGAGATTTGGAGCATGTTTCATACAAATTTCCACAAAGTGCATGAAATTATCACATTGATGTGGCGTTTGAATATATCCATCGTCAATTTCAATATTCTGAACGTTCTCCTCTAGAAACCGAGCAAATACTGTTTCGTATGAAAACCCAATTGTATTTTCCGTTATCTTAATTTGCTCGAGAATTGGCCCCTTTGTCCGCATTTCGTCCATATGCATCTTAATCTTCTCCGCCCGCTGAATGTATTCTGGTGACAAAGCAACAGCAAAGTAATACTTTTCATGGTTATTTGTAATACATACACTCGCACAATAAATGAAATCGTTATAAAATAATATCAATTCCAACCTTCAATTTTAAGTCTTACATGAAACTTTAAATGTGTGTCACTTATATCTGTGACTGCCTTTACTAGGGTCAGTATTCCTTCTTGATAGCATGACAGCGCCTCAGCATATTTCATGTTCATATCAAACAGCACTGCACGTTTTAGCACTAAACACGCTGAAATGACGCTCTCCATGTTGATCGATCTATTGATGTATGTAGTAACTACAACTGATGATGAAAAAAGATCATTAACCTCTAGTGCCTGTTTTCTACTGTACATTCAGACTATATGACAACCAAAAACAACTCAGTTTTGCAGGCACTGTTTTTAGAGAACAGAATATGCGCATAAACCATTTAGCATATATACATAAGCATAGTCATTATAGGTACAGCTCGCTTATATATCGGTGTATGTACCTGTATGTACTTGCAGATACCGGATCCCTGACATGTCTAAATGTGTTCCTACGTTCTTTACTAAAGCAGCACACTTTGTTTCCACAAGACAGAGTCTAGTTTGACTGTACGGTTCTCCATTTATTTTGGGTTTCTCTTGCAGAAAAGTTGTCCCCTATAAACGTATCCGTATGAGATGCATTTTTTTCATAAGTTTGTCAACTGTTGTACTTCAAAAATTGTGCATTTCCATACCTAACCGTACATGCCGTATGCTAATTTCAATACAGTTTGTCAAGAAGAGTATACGAACCGTTTATGAGTAAAGTTTTTAATATGTCATGGAAGGTGAAGCTGAGATTTATTAACCTTATCCGTACTAACCTAACGTTAATACAGAAGGGATACTCCAACTTTTTTGGGTTCAACCCTAACCCAACCTTTTTAAACAATATAATGAGATTAGAAAAATGTAATGAAATGGAATGTAATGATTTATTTGGGTAACACAAGGAAAATATGGTTTAGTATGTGATTTTACGTGGTTTGAATTTTAGTCAACAAAAGATCTTTATTCAAACATGAAGCTTTATCCACTAGTAAATAGCACTGATATTTCTAAAGATACATTATTGTTAAATAGCATAGCTTTCCTTAGTTATCCTCATTATCCTCACTATGCTACCTTCATGAAATTAAATGTGGTATTTAAACGTTTGCACGTCCGTAAAATTTTATTGCATAAATCGACATAAAATTGGATTCTCGACAAATTTTAGCAGTAATGTGTAATGTTAAATATTGATGGAAACTTGTGAAAAAGTATGATTTATGAACATTGCAGTTTACTCCATGAAAATTCTTCAAGTACCACAGTTGAGAAGTGATGCTATAATTCTTCAAGTAACCTAGTTGAATAGTGATTATGCTTTTATTGAATAAATGCAAGTAAACAACACATATGTTGTAAGTTTAATTTAGTCTTTTATTTCAACCAAAACCCCAAAGAAATTAAACAAAAATAATATCGAAACCTTAAGGTAAAACCCATAAATTCATTGCATCAGAGGGTAAAATGATTACAAATCAACACAATAGTATACAATACAAACACAATAGAATATTCAAATCAATTTAGGAAATGTGATTGGAGATTCGATAGGATTCTTGCACATGTCGAAGGCGAGGTAATACTCTGGGCCAATCTTCAGCTCCCATGGGAAATTCCCATCAAGAATATTTCCGATTGACTTGTAGCATTCTTTGATACAATCCGTGAATTCTCCTCCGAAGGCTTCCTTCTCCAGCATGCCAATGAGAAGAACAGCGTCCACGCCAAGCTCCCTTACCAAGTTCCAAACAAGGTTGGAAATCACAGCATCTTTCAACCCTGATGATTCCTTTATAATCGAAACGAGTCTGTTATTGGTGTCACCAATCTTGAGGATTGTCATATTCACTGCGTGTCCAAAGTGCTTCCTCTTCAGTTTCTCCCCAACGACAACCGTAACAGGTTTATCGTTATCATTCACCAAACGACGCAGCGACATCAAAAGCCTCGGCTCGTTGTACCGCCAGATGGGAGTCCACCTATAAACCAAATAATAAGTTAAAACATTTCAATGAATCATGATTACAAGCCTAGAAAATATAAAGATAGGTATATAGTGTCCTCACCAAATAGCCTTGGAAGTAGAGTACAACATGACTCGGTTATAGATAACCTTATTTACAACATCACTTCTCGCGTCAAAATGTCGACATAACTCCTCCAGCTGCTCCTCCTCCTCATGAACGGTATGAGAGTCGTCCAAAACCCTAACTGAGGCAGCAAGGTTAAAAAGCACGTTTTGAACCGACCCACGAGTTATCCGTTTCTCAGCATTCGTGTCAATAATAGAACGACGAGACTTGAAATCAGGATCATTGCAATCTGAGCGATTGTCAAGGAATTCCACTCTTCCTATCATGTCGAATGAGCTACAACGGAGTGTTATAATGAGGATGAAGAAGGAGATCCGAGTTGATCCGCACTAAATCCAGTTGTCGGAGGTGACGATCACACTTTAGAATAATGAGAAATAAAACTAATTAAGTTTAATGATATGCACCACCTTCTTGCCCATCACATCTTCTAGTACTAGAGTTGAAAAAAAGTTAATTAACTTACAATTAACCCGAAAACGGATGAGAAATAACGGAATGGA
>JAQGAP010003650.1:0-11956 GCA_034697805.1 Orchesella bifasciata | reverse complement strand
AAATTGAGTGGGTAATGCAGGTACTTTTCACTAACGTCATGAAAGTTTTCTCAGAATTTTAAATAAAGCCTTCACCTCACTTCTCAGACTAAAGATAAACAAAAGACATTATCTGCGTCATCTATATTACATTTGAACCAGTTCATGATCGTGCGTATTTACGCTGATCGATGGAAGCGTCATTGCAGTTTTAGCTTAAATCCATTGTCATCCCTTAGCTTAAGTGCTATCAACGTTATCATATTATCATTTTACATAGAGGTCAGCAGAATTGACAATAACAAATGGAATTTCCTTAACCTTGCACAAGCAAAAACAAAGTTTTAACCGGTTTCCATTACGCAAGACCGGTCCAGCCCTAACATCCGGTAAGGTTGTAAAAAACTGCAGGAAACTACGGAAATGAAAATGAGCACTTATATCGTGGGAATGTGATTTGCAACCAGTGAACTAAAGTTAAAGTTCCTTGATCGAAAGATATCAACATATATGTATGTACGAAGGTGGCAATGGCATTATTAGCAAAGTGGTTTTTAATGATTGCCAAGTGGATGCTCGCAACTTACAACCAACGTATTGTAAATCCATGAGAAAAAGTCACGCATTTTTATCAAAGTTTAGTTGACGTGTCTTCTTTTCAGTAACATGGATCTATTATGACATAATACACTCCAGTGTAACGAGACATCTGTTTGTAAGATAAAAGTTCGATGTTGGGCTGATGATTACAAGTTAGAAAACAGTGATATATCAGGAACCAGGAAAGTAAAAAAAATATGGTCAGGAGAGATGACAAGACAAGAAAGATGACGGTGCAGACTGAACTGTCTTTTCATTGGCTATCTCTTTTCACAAAAGGAACAAAATACTTATCAACCTTTCATCCATGAATCCTTGTTGCTCCTCCAGAGCGAACAAGAACCAAGGGTAAATCTTTACCACACACCTTAAGACATAATCTTGTGAGAAATAGGAGAGCAGACTTGTGTGTCAGTTGATACGAGTGGATGTTTGGTTGACTTAGGTTAGCCGTTAGTCTGGCATAAGAAGCCACAAAACTATCCCTTCATCATCAACCATTCAACCATGCACACAGAGAGTGAGCGTCCTTTACGATGATGTACTTAATGAACTTTACGTGTATAAATCAGTACATGCCCAAGTTTAGAAACACCCAGCATCCAGTGCTCCCAAAGGGCCACTTGCTTTGCTTCCTTAAAAAGGGAAGAAGTAACGGACAAAATTTGTAATGAAGACAGCTATTTCAGAGAATCCTAATGAGTTCATGTTCAAGGATTGACGGTTAAACTTATTTCGGTAGGAACAGTTTGAATCAGCTATTGATGAGAAAAGATGAGGCGGAATATTCTTGGACTTTGGGGTCTACTTTATGTGTCCATTTAGGAAGGGTACAGGTTTTCCTTCTTCCACTTACTCAAGGGCTTGGCTACTTGTCCGATGTTTGAAACTAAGAAACTAGCAGATGCTAGCTAAGCAGGGCTGCACCTAAAGAATGAGCATGTCACGAGGAAGGGATGGGGTACATTGTAGTACAAAAGTATATTACATAAATTCTTACATCCCTTCCATCCTATTAAAGACACGCATATCAAAAGTACATGTACCTACAACCTACCACCGGTCACATATTATGCATTACTTTCTAGTAATTTAAATACATTGGGGATGGACCTATTATTCCATTGAATTACAGAATTGAAGGCCACAGTCACTGTCACCAGTTCAATTTCAATATTTTTTCATTACAAACTTATATGGTATTGTTATGTACGACCTTACATTAAACTTGGGGAACTTACAATATTATTACAATAATTATTATGTAAAACTAGAATAACGTGCAATGACACATTACTGAGAAAGTAATTAAAGTCACCTTTACAAAATCGGTTGACCTCACATTAAACTTCATATTTCAGAACAAATAGATTGGCTAACGAATTGAACCAAGGGAGTACAGTAATAGGTACCCAGTTGCATGCACGCTTGCGTTATGAAATGAAAAGTGTTGTAAAATTGATTTTTTTCATACTCACATCAGCAGTATGAGTTTTACGGTCGAGTGCAGTTCAAATTCAGAATAATGGATGACATCTTTACCACAAAGATTCATTTATGATGCAAGGCTCATTACCAGTCACAGGAGACACTTAGGTCTGCTTTGACTGCGGTTTTTGCGCGATGTCTGTAACCCAGTGTTGAGGTGAAATTAAGCCGCAAAGCATGCATTAAAAATGCTCATTTGCATTCTAATTTACGACACTCCAAACTGCAACGCACCACTACTAGAATGTGCAATAGAAATAGCCACGAATAAGTAGTTTCATCTATTATTAGCTGCAACATCGTTCCAATTCCAATATCGTACTTTCATCTGTGTTCGATAACAAAAGAAATATTGCACTCTTCAATCATCATTACATGACAATCGATGTGTTGGTTAGCTGGCTATTTACTTGATTACAAGCAATTCATTTCATGCCATCCAAGTGACAAATTTTGATTGAAAATCGTAAGCTATCCGGATCCCTACAAAACCCCAGCATTTCAATCATTAGGGAATGTGAATGTAGAAATTTCCCTACAATACATATTACCATTCCTCTCCTTCATCGTCATCAATCACACAGCGCTGGTAGCAAGGGGGCTAAATAATGTGGCTAAAAGTGAATCCACTGTCGATCGACGAGATGCAAATAATGCTAGAGAGACTTGGATACTATTCTTGCCATGAACTATTATCTCATTTGACAAGGATTCTAAGCAGCTTCCTTCTAACTATTGGTCAATCCTCATAATCACCTTTTTGAAGTAGTTGTCGAAGAAGCAAGCCTTTCTTGCAATATGGATATAGAACGAAAATGTATTCATTTATGTAATGATCATTGAATGTTGATCATTGAATGTTGAACAGCTGTACGTCTCCAACGTCCAACCTCTTGATTATGTAAAAAGTTCCTCGTTGACCACAAAACAGGAAAACACATATACACA
This sequence comes from Orchesella bifasciata, assembly GCA_034697805.1. NCBI lineage: Eukaryota > Metazoa > Arthropoda > Collembola > Entomobryomorpha > Orchesellidae > Orchesella > Orchesella bifasciata. The sequence goes on along the minus strand of JAQGAP010003650.1, from coordinate 8,941 downwards.
TAAATGTTCATCACTTTTAAAAAGTCTCACGTTGTTTTCATTTTCTACTACACGTTTGCCAGTTTCCTTGTATTCATTCACATCGTAGGATAACATGACAGCTACAAGCTGTTGGATACATCATCCATCCTACTGGTGAAGATGAAATCGAAACAAAATGGTGCTGATGATACCATAATGTCTTTAATTTTGAAGTTGTCAAATATTATTTCAGTTATTCATCATCATCTTATCTTGTAGATAAAAAAGATACAGTATATAAAGGGTAGAACAATAAAGCCCCTAAAAATTAGGATGAGTCGCCGCGTTGCGCGGTCAAATCTGTTAAAGCATGCTTGAAAAGAGTAGAATTTACGCAGTTGGCTTCAAACTCCATGGCTTGTGAATGAGGACATTTTCTTCCCATGCATTGATAAAGCCTTTTAAAAAATGGAGTCATAACACTTTATAATAAGTATAGCCACACATAGCCAACTTTTTATTTGATTAATGTCAAGATGTAAACTTTGAAACTGCAGAGTAGCTGCAAGTTCATAAAATTATTACTACCTCCTTTGTACTACATGTGTTCGTGTGGAGGGAGCAGTGCGTATATCATGCCTTTAGAAACATAAGGATCACACGATAGTTGACTGTGGACTGTAGACCCTTAGCATTTTGCCACAAACAAACAATAAGAAGTGGCAGCAGAAAGTATTTAGGACTCGCCTGCTGCCTTGAATATCAGAACAGTGGTTTTGCATGGTCATCATCATCACCTGTGGATATGTTGGGGATAATGGGGATTACTCTTTTTATTTACTTGCCAATCTCATCATTATTACGTGGAAAAAGTGCAGCATGTCTGTAATTAGTCATTTTTGTATGAGTATACTAGCCACAACAGTGACTCTTCTCATGAGTACTTGACTGGTAGAATGGGCCGTTGTAGGGATACTCACTTATTCCCAGTCAATAACATGTCTTGACATATAACATGGCGCACTGCAGATGAAACTAATAACGTGGGGTCAGTAGGGTGCTTATTTTTGTTGCTTTTCATGATGCATGGTCCTTCATTGAATAATGGACACATGCAATACATACATGGCAAGTGCAATGCAACGCGATGTGATTGTGTAACGACTTTTATTATTACGCATACTTTTATTGTTGCTGTTAAGGTTTGCTTGCCTTCTTTACTCGTAGATACGTTGCTGCCTTTGATTCATGCAGCATAATTACCTTATAGCACAATAAGCTAAGGATTGTACCAGACTTCAGAGCGTTTCCATTCTGTTTGAAAAGTTTGTTTTTTATTTTAAAAATGATACATGCAATGGGGGTAGAGCACACCACCTTACATAAATGTAGCATGCCTAGGCCTAGTACACTCACACACTTTAAAAGCTCCTTCAAAAACTTCTTCCTTCTTGTCAAACAAATGCGGAGTCGAAATAAAAATTCCTTCCTTTGTGTAATAGTTGTGAGAATTTTTTCTTAAATGGGCATGCACCACAGTGTATTATTGCATGAATCAAATGATTATTCACGGTGTGGGGTTCTGGATTGCATCAAGCTTTAAATAAGATTTTGGAAGTGGAGCCTTAAAACCAATTCATGAGAATGTGACGAATGGACCGCTTTGAAAGAGCTGGGCCCTTCCTATATTGCTCATCTTCATTTTATCTTAAAAGCATTTGATTTAAATAGGAAAGCTACTTAATTTTAAAATACAACACTCCTTCGAAATCCAAACACTGTGTGTAGTAAAATATAAAGTCAGCTCATTGTTTGTACCATTCATAAAAGTGTTTTTAAGACGCAAGCAAGTGAGTTCAAATTAAAAACAGCGGATGAAGCATTACTACGGTATAAGGATGTATTTATATAAAGTACATATAACTCCAACAATCAAATTTTACTATCAATATTTCATAGATCATAAATCATGCCCTTAGACTTCAGCTTTGTTTCAACCTTCCTCTAAACTAAGTAGCATGAAGTCTCTTGAAAAAAACTTGGTGTATTGAAGTTCACGTGATGTATTAAAAACAACCAGCAATTCGATTCCACATCTGTCACGCTATATCAGACAAAATGGGTATTATTAAGTTGAAAATTAACATGTGTGGTGCTCAAGCACAATGCCATGTCACACAACAAGTTCACGTTTGAAGGACACTTTTTACACAGTCTCAATCGTTTTCTTGTTTTAAAAAACTGGAGACAAGTTCGCTCCATCAAACATTCATCGCCGATTATATTCAATTAATTTTTACGTCAATGGAAATTCGTCATCCCCATGGACAAGCTAAATACAAGAAAAAACTATGCTAAAAAGTGTTAGCGTCTTAACATTCAAGTTTCTGAACATGAATGTGGATGATCTTTTTTTTAAAAAATAAGAATCAGAATATAGTCTACTTTTATTAAGTGACATCAACAACCTCCCACATCAAAATTATCCAGTGGGAGGAGATTGCCTCAAGAGAGGGATACATTATGGATATTTAAACGACCCAAAACCACATCGTTTCTGTGTAGTCTAATGAATACCATGGCAGAAAATGAAAATTCTCCATCATTATCCCTTCATTGGGTCTGCGTACGTGCGTGCCAAATGAGATGGAATGATTGCTGGTAACTAACCATGTTTTGCATGGCTTCAGGCTGTAATTTGTGGTATGTTATTTGTCACAGTGAAATTTGTACTACCTAAAGTATGTTCATTCTGAGAAACATTTTTGGTTATCAACATCGGCTTAAGTCAGCATAAACAGTTTAAGGAAGAAACCACGAATCGAACGAATTGGCATGTACATAGCCAGTCTCATTTTGCGTCATAATTTGGAATTGGCACGTCCCAGTGTTCACGTTTTGCAGCTCCCCAACATAGGTACTTAAAGATTCATACGTAATATAAATGTATGTCATTATTAATAGAAACAAAACTGAATGGCTTAAGCTGGTTTTATTTAAATTTAAGCTGGCCTATCAGCTTTTTCTCTCAAATAGTTTTAAATTTTCGTCAACAGGCTAATTTATTCCAACGTATTTTTCACGGGTGTGTTGTGCAACATCTCAAAAGTCTATTTCACAACTATGTGGAAAATAAATTAACTTTAGCCAGTTTAAGATAAACAAAAAATTTAATCCCATCGTTAAAATTTTATAAGTTGACTCATCTGGTTTGAAACGAGATATAATTATTCAAAGGGATAGATAGGTTGAAACGAAATTACACATTTATAATTCGCTATTCGCTTTATCCTAACAATGCGTCATACGTCACATAAGTGAAAATCCAGACATTTAAAATTCAGGATCAGATTGTAACATTCCCTCATATTCATGCGTGAGTATAACTCATAATTTATAGTTGTGTACATGATGGAGTTCTTGAATGTCTAATTATTCAGGGAGCGGTATAAAAAGTACAATCCATTGCGATTTTTCATATTCAGAATCGCCAACAACTAACACGATGTAGATATATTAGGGGAGTAATCATCTATGAAAAGAGTAACGACTATAGGGCGTAAGGTCTCGTTTTTTTAACAACGTCAATTGTACGCTGCGTTGGTATTTCCAACTTTTATGAAAACAAGAGTTCGTGAAAAGAAGGTATGACTGCCAATGGGCAAAAACGCTTGGGAGATGATGAGCTTTTCAAGTCACAAGAGTTTGATAGGTTGTCGTAGACGATCTTTTTGATGACCTGCATCATGCTTACATCCATTTTATACTACGAAATTAATAATGATGAGCAATACATCACCACAAATGACATGACTATGACTGATACACACCTGCTTAAGCTGAAGGATACAACCTATTTTTTTCAAGAGGACTTCCAAAAACATGGACGTTCCATGTTGCCCATCTTGCTGGAGTACAATTTTGCAGGTGCTGAACACGTTGAGGTATTTAGAATTTCGCAATTTGAAGTAAGGCATACATCTGCCACTTATTCTGCTAGGGAAGTGAGCCAATCTCTAAATTACCTTATCTGAGTGAACAATACCTTTATCAACTTTCGCACACACTTGCTTTATTGACCTTGTATCATTGTACTAGTTACGTTTTAGGATGATTGAGCAATCCCATTTCCACCAGTTTTTCCTCTATTTATCATTGAGGTTCCCCCTGTATGAATGCTAGTCCAGATACGTGTTCGAACTTCAAACTACCAGCAATTATATCATTATTGTGGAGGAAAATTAAAGTTTTAAGTTCAAGGGAAACAATTGGATTGGTATTATATCTTATAAGTATTATGATTGTATTGCAAAAGATATATTGATCTAAGAAAATTACAGACTGGATAATTAACTTGCTCTGGTAGGATGTATGTATGTCATTCTTATATTTTCCTTTTACATACGCCTCAACTCAGTTTACAACTCTTTAGCGACTGCAAGAGAAACAGGTGCTAGGGAGCTTTCATATTTAATGTGAAACGCATTCAAATGGTAATTTGTTGAAACATGATAGTTACGAAAAGTGCTTCCAACTTGGTATATGACTGTTTTCGCAATGATTTGGCTTGACTACATAATACTTACATCAAATCAAGATAATATTCGGCCGCTGTGGTTGAACTTCAAATTCAAAATCATGCCTTATTCAACCTTTGGTAACAAATTGGCATTGTTTCAGCCACTCGCCATATTTTGATGTCATTAACATTAGGAACTAATACACGGACTCTGCTATCTCATGGTGAATTCACAAGGTGGATGCCTGAGTATCGTTTAATGACCTTACATGAGTCATTTTTTATATTACAGTGAAAGGTTGCCCCAACAATGCAACTCCTAGAAATGTTTACGAATGTCATTAGTACAAGAATACATGCAGAAAGTGGAAGTATTAAGATTTGCCCTTTTAAAATATGCACGCATGTCAGTAAACATTGCATTGTCTCCATTCAAATCTTCTTGTACCAATGTGATTGACAGCTTTATCGGTTATAGCATTGAAAGAAGCTACTGATCAAACACAAATGCCTAAATATATTGAGTGCATTCCCATATACGTAGACACGTGAAATTCAGTATTTAGCATGTGTACTTTGAATGCTAGACGTATGGATTAGGAAGCATGTGTCAACAGGTTTGCAAAACAGGAGTGATCGTACATCTTGTGTGTATGTAAGCATAGTCAAAAGGACCATGGCTTAAGACACCCGTAAAAAAGAAATTCGTTGCCGAAGGCATCCGTCTAAAAATAGTAACATGCATTTAATTCCAAATCCCATTTAGGAATACATATAGGTAATCCTCCGAGTGTTTGCTTTTACGTCCATCGTTGTGTGTGCTTTCTTTAAAATTAAGAATGAATTTGTACGCACAATATATGTTCAAACACAGTATACAACTAATGGCTGAGCGTTTAGCAACATTACAAGATTAGGGCGCTAACATTAATGACGTGCACACGAAAAGTGTATTGATTTCCTGTCTTTGTTCTCATTTGTAGCCACCAGCTTTCGGATAATATTTTGACAATCTTTTTTAAACTACTCGCCTTCTCTTTCTCACTACTCTTCAATTACTAATACCAACTTTCATTTGCTTTGGCTAAAACATTTAGTGAATAAACAGTGGTCTATTTATGTGTGTCAACGTAGTATCCAAATTGTGTTAATGAGCTGTCAACCAAAAAATGGTGATCTGCTCAACAAAAAGTTTACAACATCCTGTAAGCCCTTGCACGTATACCTTACTTTGTTTATGGCTACTAAAATGGCTAAATAATCTGAGATGACTTGAAATGATTCACAAAAGAATTATTTCACAAATTTTCAATTTGCACCATTCAAACATGGAAATCCCTCCGTGTCCACAGAAGATGCTGAGTCACTAAAATTAGTTTTTAGAATGTTGTTCATTTTCACTCCTGAAAACATGCATTATTTTCTGAATGAGTTGACAGAAAAAGTGACAGTCAGATTGCGTGTTTTTATTGGCATACATGTTGTTTAAGGTATGTAGATAAACGTATGTAAAACAAATTACGCTCATCCCATGGCTATTTACAGTATGGAAGGGGGTAGCTAGATTGTTTGCGCATATGAAAGGATCATTTATAATCACAACACTAACACTCGTTCGTTATGGTGGCAATTCTCTGTAAGCACAACCAAATGTCACAAGATGAAAGAAATAATGGCCCAATTGTGTTTTCAAAGAGGAATAGGCTAACTTTTGCAGAATATGGGACAATTCAATATAGTTTGTGTCACTTATTTTGCTACGCTCATGTTACACTCGCCAATTCCTTGCAAACTGTGCACCCAAGTCAACTCACCAACTTGAAGCAATACATCGCATTGATAATCTCAAAAGCTTACTACTTGCAGCTTTATTATGGTGATTACAATGCCAAACTATTGACCTTCCTCCATTTGCATGCAAATTTCGTATCCGTGTCTTCAATGTGAGGGGAGCAGAACAAGTCTGTCTGTTGCGTTTCACAATCATTGGATCAGACAATTGTAAAAAATCCATGGTTTGAATTGCCATTTGTTTCAAGTTCCAAACTGTTTCAGGCTGGATTAAAAATCCTTCGCACCATGCCTGAATACTGATATATTGCTCGTATTAAACACATTTTTTGTATTATGACGTAAGTAATATTGGCATTAATGAAATGACGACGAGGAATGCTGGTCATAATAATAATAATATTAGTTGCCAACTGGTGGTGAGTCCAATCTTAAGCCCAGCACAACTCGGCAAGTACATGTCATTAAAGTTAATGCGCTTTACACTTGACATAAGATCACAAAAGCGTGTTATTTGCATGCCACTATCAATATGCCGTTTCCCCACTTGGTTGTCAAACGTATTGCAGACGCAACTTGGCCGAAGTCACCAACCATTTTACTTCTCAAATTGTCTTCGCTTGTTCTCGATCATGAGACTCAATTAAGCCTCATTCAGACAAGTAGGGTATGCAGTTACCGGACACCGATTAAGCTCCCTTCTGTTGACTACATGTACATTTCATATGAATCAGGTAATGAACTAATTTGGTCAACTTTCCACTGTTAATGCATAATTCGTTGGGTCCAACCAACAATCACGTAATTTGTGATCCATTCACTTGGTTTATGACAAACTAGGTTGAGATGATTTAGGATGACTTATTAATTTACTCAGTAAAAAGTAACAGTAACATCATCTTGAAGTCATCAGTAACTTTTGTTAGATAATAATAACAGTACTTAATACTTATTATTAATGAACTAATACAGTAACTCGGTAACTATTGAATATCAGCAATCATCCCAAGTAATTCGAGGAATAGTCAAACAACCATAAAATCATTGACACAACTTCATCACGTCACAAAACATAACGCATGAATATGATAGCTTCTCTGACATCAAGCCATGCGCGCTAGTAACACAGTATGTAGATGTAAACAGTTTGAATTTTTGCAAAATATGTAGAACTCTTTACCATAAAATAATCTTCAATTATATTCCATTGACATTACTGTGCGCGTTTGTTCGCTCTTGCGTGCCTGTGTGTATATTATGAGTTGCATAAAATACCTACTGTTACTGACCACTATATCTTGCAGACATCTCAAAAGAAACATCAAATCATCTGCAATCTCCAACGCACTTCTTTAATTTAAATTATGTATGTATGTATGTATGTGTATATTCTCAAATGTTCACCAATGCATATTAGATTATCGTCATAATCGGCCACCATCAACAAATATATAAAACAGAGGTGAGTAAAACTTGGGACCCTTCGTATTCATGTTGAATTGTATAAATGTTAACGTGTCTCTCTTCTTAAAAAATTAAGACTACTAAATTTGCAACATTTAATAGCTAGCAGGATGGTTTATCATCATAATTAAAGCCACAAAAACAAATACGCAAACACATCATGACAATTTTCATTGAGTGGTCTAAACATCTCTTGTTTTACCTACTCACCTCTATACACCTTACTTGGAAACAAAACAGTCTCAAAACTGCCTTTGCTGCAATGAAAACTCTAATAGCATTCGCAATTAACTTTTTGTGTAGAAGTTTACTACAAAGATTTGGCAATACACATATTACATTCACACTCATGTTGGGTTAGCCTTTAATACGCATGCGCGTATATGCATAAGTGAATAAATGTAGTTACTCGCATGAAATCGTCGTTATGCAATTCGCGAAGGTTCACCAAGATTTGCATTACATTACGTTTACGTACCATCAAGATCGAAGATCAAGTGCATGATTTTACTGATTGCAATTGGTTTTTGGTCATTATAGTTAGTTGATGTAACTAGCATTTTTTAGATTGTACAAGCACTCCACCACTACTTGATTTGTTGGTTTACACTTTAGCATTATCGTATTTCTTTTTAAACTTAAGAAATCTACAAATCCTTGACCTTTCTATTTGGTCTTATTATATTGCACAACAAAACATTCTGTGACCAAAAATTCTTCACCCTAGGCAGCAGCTTCAGCTGTGGTGTCGTGACTCAGACATGAGAGCTGTGGATTTTATCCGATTTTGTTTTGGCTCTGAACGTGTAAAATGAGTTGAGAGCAGAACTTAGAAATTTAGCATGAAAAACTAATAATCGCATGACGCTGCCACCCAAAGCTCCGACGCGAACATGTGTCAGGAAGTAAAGTAGTGTGATTCATAGTGGTACCCAAAGTTATGAAATTTATAATATTTTAATAAATTACCATCGGAAACAAGACAAACAAAAACTAGCAGATGAAGCAGTGATATAACCAACGTTTCAACATATTATGACAGAAAAACTGGGACTTAGCTGACGTGAAGCTTCTCTACGGAACCAAAAAATGACTCATGAGGCATCATTTTATGATGCGAAAAAGACACGAGTTGAGTGCTGAATGTTATGGTTTTTGCTTCGAGTCTAGTTCGTCACTCTTTTACCTTGGATGGATCATTCATCT
>JAQGAP010003649.1:0-11957 GCA_034697805.1 Orchesella bifasciata | reverse complement strand
GTACGTAACGTCTGCCTGGGAGCTTCGGCTCTCCAGGGACAGACAAATATCCTCGAACCGTAATCATTCACATATAATTATAAATAGCCCAAGAACCCTGTTTGATTACAATATGAAGAAATATGTCCAGTATTTGATAAAGCAACGCTGGACATAGAAATCTTTATAGGACAATCATTAATGGCTCTAGGTAAATCCCAAGATGCCCTTCAGGTTTTGGAACAGACAAATGGGAAACTAAAAAACATATTTGGGCACAGCTGCTCGGGCCTACTTTGTGCCATTGCAAAGATCTATTCTGACACGTTTAAGTTTGATACAGCTTTAGAATTATGTGTCGAAGCATTAAGTCTATGTAAAAAATCGACGCTATTATTTGAAGAAAAAGAGATAATGAGAAAAGTAGCACTATTAATGGCGAATATATATCGCACCACAAATAGAATAAATGAGGCCATTTTTATTCTCCAGGATGAGTATTCCAAGTTTGAAAATTCACAAGAGGACGAAATTAACTCATTAGACATTGGATACCACCTAGCTTTGTTTCAATACGAACGGGGAGACGTTCATGAAGCAAAAAACCTAGCAGAGGTAGTCTTAAAAAAGCAGGAACAATTTTACAGCCCTGACAATATTGCAACATCGCATACACTTGTCCTACTAGGACAACTTAAATTCTCTGGAGGGATGTATCACCACGCTTTACCAATTTTCAAGAGGGCGTACAAACAATTTCAAATAAATGTCGGTATCGATCACCCGTTCACTCTGGTGGCACAATGTCATTTATCTAAAACTCTTTGGATGAACGGAATGAGAGAACAAGCTGTGCAACTTATTAATGAGGTAATCGTAAAAGAGAAAGGACTCTCAGTGTCAGTCCGCCCGCTTGATCTCGGTATCCGAAACCGGATTTCGGAGAGTTTGGAAGTAATTGGCCGATATACCGAGTCTTTAAAGATTATGTTGGAGATTAAGCAAGAGTTTGAGGAAAAGGTTGGATGTAATCACTACTTCGTAGTGGATGCTGTCAAACGAATTGCTAATCTAAAATTAAAAATGGCGCAGATCAAAAATTAATGTTTTAATTAATTTTATTACTTTCTTAGACACTTACATACGGTTTATATTATTGATTTAGTTAACAATGGTTAGGGCCGCCACTTTTATCATTTACCAAGTTGGTGGCGTTGTTTTATGAATCACAATAGTTTTATCCTTTAATGCCAATGTGTGTATACGTATATGTATATGTATTATTACTTTTATGCACAATTCATGTTTATTTTGTATTCCAATAATATCATGGGCAATACCTTCAGTTTTTGCACATCTTCTTTGCTGTCCCTTTTTATAATACTTTGTATATATTATTTTGCAGACTCTGAATAGCTATCAATTGTCAGAAGTAAGTAAGATAAAGTAAGCATACTGTTTCCGGACTTTTTGACTCTTTTCTTGTTTATTTTATTACGGCATAACATAAATGGAGTTCAAGCCACTACTTTACCAAACGTTCAACAGAAAGCAAGCACCCACATAAAATACTAATAATACTAGAGGTTCTATGTTGTTAAAACGGCCAAAACATGTATTTAAACATGCGGCTAAAATGGCGAAAATATGTATTTAAATACATAACGTCGATGAGACAATAAAATGATGTAAGTCCTGAGACGTGCATTAGTAAAATGATGCAAGTCTTTTTTTGTGCATTTGTAAAATGAACTTAGTCACTTTTTGTGCACAAATGCAAATACACAAAAAAAGACTTACATCATTTTACAAATGCACAAAAAAAGACTTACATCATTTTACAAATGCACGTCTCAGGACTTACATCATTTTATTATCTCATCGACGATATATGGAGAGAAAAAAAAAACAAAATATGGTCATAAATGCACTCAAATATACATATTCACCAAGAATCGAATTCAGTTGACTTTACAAACCGTTTTTCTTACATAATTCAACCCTAAAGACTACCTTCTTTTATGTAAAAAGAGCCAGTTTGGGAGTTAAAATCTGAAAATCTTTGAATTTTGTCACCTAAACGGACACAAAATCGTCAAAAAACTGCAAATATTAACAACAAAAAACGTCCAAAATCCAGAAAAATCGCAAAATATGTAACTACATATGTAATATGTAGAAATTCTTCTAATACGTAAATTATGAAACTACAACATGGGCCTAAAATGACCCATTTTTGACCAAACAAACGCATGCAAAGTTTGGTTTCAATCAGATAAAGCCTGAGAAATATGTGTTTACACGAAATGAACAACTCTACATGCTATAATATAAGTAACTCTCATAAACATGAAAATGAGAAGCAAACCCGCTTAAGAACATGGAAATTTCACAGTGACTTTTAACGACGAGCACCCACCCTCTTCGCTTTATATACTATTGGATTAATACTTCACTGAACATGAGAGTTTAGCTGAGATATTCGAGATTGGCTTTCGGGCACATTTTTTGTGATTTAAAAATTGAAGTAGATAACCCAAATGAGTGTTTCCAATGTAAAGCTGAAGTAGTCAACGAAGCTAGTTTATCTGTTACTTACAGGCTAGGTGGAATCACAACCATTTGTCTATCTCATACATTATCAACAGCCGTTCAAGTGAGTATATTATATCCTTGGTGTTACTAAAGAAGCTTGTAGAAAAATGATTTCCAACGAACTGGGATAAATCCTCTTGCAGAACCATTTGATAGACTAAAAGGCTAATTCGTCCAACATGTCTTCAAAGGAATGGGGCTTCACCAGACTATTATTTTTGGAAGGAAACTGATGGAGTGCGAGCTAGCTAATTTGACAGTTTTAATATCAACCGTTGATTAAGTTTAAAAATTCTTGCCAGAGATAAATCCTTGACGTATAGACAAAGGAAATTCGTCCGGAAAATCATCACTGGTTTAAAATCAATAATTTTGGAATTTTTCCATGGCAGATGCCTGCTCATGTTTGAATCTTTAAGGTTGAATTGCCTATAGAAAATATCAATCATTACCACCACTGATTATCACGTGACTTCCCAGTGCAGGTTTTATACCCTTTATACACAACTAACGTTTATGAACAAAGGAACATTTTTGGTACACGTAAATGTATAGTCGGAAAAGTGACCGAAGTTAAAGTCATTTTAAAAGCGTTTAGATTCATAGAATTGAAATATTTTGGAGTTACAATATCAATAAGGAGTTACTGCATCAGATCTGAGAATATGAAAGCACCAAATAAAAGACTTTTTGTAAAAACGGAGAAAATGAAAAGCTCGTATCTAAACCAATGCTTTTTGGTGTTAGTTCAACTGACGTTTACTCCGAAACTAACTCGTAGAGGTTACGTTTTAAAGTCTAAATGCATTTATTGAGCGTTACAGATTTGTTCTATAAGTTAAAAAAAGGTAAAAAATAACCTACTTTTTTAGCTACAGAGCTTGGAAGTTAGGAGGTTTTTACATGGGTTTACATGGGTTTCCTTTGTTCAGAAACGTTTGCTGGGCCTTCTGTTCAACGGGTAAAAAACATGTGCTGCTGTGAACCCCAGTGGCGGGATGAGCTCAATATCAAACATGCAATGGAATCTTAAAACATCATATCTCCTGCTGAAAATGGAATTTTGACATGTGATGTTTTCCAATTGGCGTCGATTCGATGCTCCTACAACTCTCAACAAACAAATACAATGTCCGAAAACTGACGAATCCACCATAGTAAAGTGGGGTTGACAACACCGTGACTTTTGCCAATTCTGCACTTACTCACCAATAGCTAGGATCAGAACTGCATTTCATCTGGCCAAATCAGAGTAACCCTTCAAATTTTAAGGGCTAAGGGAAATATTTTGCCATGTCAATCGAAAGCTATACTTAATTATCGCTGAAAGTGATACCCCACGTGACTTTTGACATCAAATAAGGACGAATAAAAAGTCAAACTAAATATTAAGAAACCAAAATCGGGACTTATGATTTTGCACTGTTTTGGGTTAAATGTTGTATGTTGTTTTATTCCTATGTGACCAGATATATTTTTAATCAGTTTTCTATTAAATTAAGTAAAGGTTACAATATTATAATTTTACATAGAGCTGTAAAATGTTTTCAAGTCGTCTAGTTTATATCATGACAGTTTCACGAGTGTCTCCTCATTTAATTTCAATTTATTCAGGCAAAAAAAACCTAACGATTATAAAAACGACGCTTTAGGCTGGATGGGGAGGAATAGAGGTAGTTAAATAACGGCTAGATGAGAAATTACTAAATTACTTTAGTTCCAAACACTGACGAAGTTATTTTTTTGAATATCATTAGGAAGTACTTATGTAGATTGGACTTTTAGAAAAGTAAATTAAGTCGCGTTAGCATAACCATCTAACGATATAACTAGCATAAGCATTGGTAGGTATGGGTAACTTTCTTTGAATCTAGTTTGCTAGAACTTCTAAACACTCCTGAAAATTAATTAGAGTAACCATCTCTAAGTATTCCGCTCTAGTTGAGCTATCATGTATTTCAATATGTAATAAAAAGGTATCACCAAACAGTGGTAAAACGTACGTATTAAAGCAATTCGTTTTATTGTTCGTCGTCAGAAGAAAATTTCCTTACATTCAGTACCTATTAGCCACGCCCTTGAAATGCGATTATATTTAAAGCTGAACATTTGACCAAATGCGCAGTTTCTTTTTTTCGCGCTAAACTTCGACAGTCGGTTCTGAATTTATAAGGCATTTTAATAAAAATTAGTGTAACACTGCTTTTTGTTATACTAGTAAGCCAGCCATCAGGCCATCGGCCTGATTCGGTGTTTGTTACCAATACCTTATAGCAATACCTAATAAAGTCCATTTATATAATATTGATTCATCACACCATTTCGGTTTCCGAAAAACTAAAAGTATTTGTAAAATTATAAAAACGTTGTTTACAGGCATTAAAAATTTAATAGAGAATTACTGCAAACGTTTGTTGTCGACAGTTATCACGGAATAATTCCAGTGTCCATTTTTTGTCACTAATCACAATGTTTTTATGCTAAGTTGTCATAGCGCTGTAGCTTTGTAAAAACAGTTAAACCGATTGTAATATGATACAAAGGAAAATGTTCAGCGGCAGTCAAACATTTGGAAGGAAAATACTGGTGCTGTACGAAAACCATCATCACCTATAATTTCCAGATTTAACTCTTTTTATCACAAATTGTATTATTCTTTATGCTCACTCATCGAACAACTTTAACTTTCTAAAAAACTGAAAGCATTTGTAAATTCACCGAAAGAAAAATCTTCAGTAGTAAAAAAACATTTCATAGGAAAATTCTGCAAAGGACGACCACCACCATCACGGAATTAAGTAATGATATACACTTCGCTACGTCATCATGAAATTTACATACATTTCGCAGTATTTCTATTCATCGTCAAGTCAGATTAGCATAAAAATACCTAGTTTATCAGAAATTTCCCATATCTTTTAAAATATCAATTTAAACTACAAACAAAGGTTCGTCACCCGTTTTAAGTCTTTTGTAATCTCCGATCTCTACTCCTCAGTTTGGTTAAAAACGTCTAGCAAGCCATATCAAATAGTTTTTAATTTTAGTGAATTCTAGGGTAATTAATTGCACTAGTTAACTGCGAGATCCATAAAGTGACATTTTTCAAAAATTTCAATACTTCCAATGCAGAGCTCACATTAAAATATATTTATGAAACACATTTTTTTGTGGGGCAAGCTAGGAAATCTGAGATACTGAGATCTGAGTTAATGTAAAAAATTAACTTTATTAAACAACAAAAATTTAAAAAGCTAATTAAAACACACTTAATCCACTTTTCGATTCGCTAAAACATCACTTCTCTAAGATTTCAGTATTCTGTCGCTTGCGTGTTTCAAAAATTAGGTTGCGGCGATTATTAGCAAAGCTTTTAAAAGCCATTGCGGTTGTAGTGTTAGCTAATTACCTCGCAAAAGCATGAGGAATACAGACGGTAAACATGCAATGGTTACAAAACTATAATATTTTACGAAGTGTTCAACGTTTAATAATTTAAAATTTCAATACTTTGTCAGATTAAACGAACAACTGTTGGTTTTGTGGAACCACATTTGTTTTAGTTAGTAGTTTGCTCCTAAATATTTTCACTAGTCTCAAAACGCTTTTTATCGCAATATACTGAAAATATCCTTTATTTAGCAATCAGATCCTACATCACAACCATTATCAGAACACCACTATTGAGATTGAAAGCTAGTCTTCAATTCCTATAAAATGGATTTAAAATTAATTTCATTCCAACTATCCCAAATCATTACACTTGCCCTCCTTTTAAAGGAAAGTTTTGCGTTTAACATCTACGAAATGATGAATCCTGACCCAAAAAACTTTCACGAAGTATCTCGAAAATACTCTAAATATCGTGGTGGGAAAGGAAAATGGAATTCTTGGAAAGGGCGTGACATGCAAATCCTTAATTTACACGAAAAGATCAACAGCTTGCCAGGATGTTTAAATCACATAATTAACTACAACGGAATAGATTTTCTACCCTTATCAAATCCCATTGTGCTCTCAAGATATGATGTTGTCCGAGTTAAATATAGAATCGAGCCAAATCATGGTTTTACCGACGAGTTCACTCGAACATTCCCGTTCGAAAAAATGCCTCTACCTGACAATATTACTAGTTTGGTTTGGTGTCAGCGCCAACTGGTTCGTTATTTGGACTGCTTTGACATCCCGCTTGTTGATAACAGTGCTAAATCCAAATCGTGGTATTGCGAAAGTCACTGGTACGTATTCCCGCCGAGTTTGAAGGACAACCCACTCTTTTACGAAATACCTCCATGGTCTAACTTTCCTCGCGTGGTCATCCCAACCAGCTACAAGAACTTGTGGGCGCATTCTATCACTTATACGTACGAGGAGAAGACAGTAATTGATACTAACATTATGTTTCCGTACATAAAATCCAGAACTGTTTACGATATAGTTGTCAGCGAGTGGCGTGCTGAGGATTTTGATTCACTGAAGCCATGGCAGGATTCCCTTGCTGGAGGTTATAATGGATTACCGCATTTATGGGTTACTACGTTTCGAGAAGAGCTGACATTTGAGATAAAGATACTATCGCCTTTAGTATTTTTGTTGAGCCAGGTAATCCTTTTTTGTCGCTACTGCAAGCCTAATCACAAGAACGAAGCGGTTCTAGTAAACACTGGAGCTCCCTTCTCAGAAAAAATCCTTGAAGATAACTTCAAAGTACTAAATTCAAACACAAATAATATACATTGGCATGGGCAGGTTTTTGGAGATTTCTTAACGGCATTCTTCCGATTCGAGGAAGACGGAAAGGATCGTACAGTAAGCCCTTATGAACTACTGTTACGTCGAAACACTAACCTTGCAAAAGTTCAGCATGAGTTCGAACTCCGGTTGCTATTTCAAACCATTGTTGGCAACGGTACTTTCAGCTTGAAGTTTTGGAATTTTGCTATGGATGGTGAAAAGACAAACGAGGATGGATTAGAATTTGCTGAATCCAGTGCCGTGCCCAACTTTGTTATTGCACAAATAGGTAACTATGATCATTTCCACTACACATTCCACACAACAAAACTCTTGTTTGTGAGTTGCGGAGTGGCATCAATCACTGGATTACCATTTGAGGAGCTCTTCAATATATTTGAGATACCCATCTGGATATGGATTGGCGTTGCCATGTCTGCTGTGACTATTGTAGCAGTTGTAATTATAAATGTGGACAAAGCATCACTGACAAAGGTCCTTAGCAGCGATATCCTTGACACCGGTAACATTTTTTCAGTGTTTTTGCCAACAATCAGGGCGCTTTTTGAGCAAGGGAATCCGATAGCAGAAAAGTTTATTCGTAATCGAAAACTGCAGCTAGCCTTAGGTCCCTGCTTGCTTATGAGTTTGGTGCTAAGCAACGCATATAAGAATAAGAATATCACTAAAATCACGTTGCCGCGTGAAGCCATTCCACTTGATACATTTGATGCACTTGTTAAGCACAACTTCAGTGTATACACACGACTTATTAATGTAGGTGGTGTTTCTAATTATGAAGCCTGGGGTTCTACTGCGAAAGCTGTTACGAATTTGCTTGTCGGCACCCATCACTCAGCATGGTGTCCAAGTGAGCTTTACCATTATGCGTCTGCAGGCCACAGCCGCACCCAATTTTCCTTTACTGCGTTAAAATTGTCAGAAAGATCGGAATACCTTTTAAATCATACGCGAGTTCATCCCCTGTGGAAAAAGTATATACTAAATGAAGCAAGTTTGTTGCAAGATCCATTTCTAAATGAGTGCAACAACAGCGCATTTTTTCTACCAGATACTCAAGCCTTCCCGTTGTTTTACCATCTTAATAGGAAAGAAAGCAAAAAAGGAAAAGTTTTTTTGAGTCGAGAATCTTTATTTAGCACTCGTCACGGCATTGCGTTTCTTCGGTGGGTGAGCCCCCGTATTCTTAGAAAAATGGATGGACTGCACATGAGCGGAATTTGGGAGTGGTGGACGGATTTTATTGTCAATTACATGCCGAAGCTTTCAGGAATTGAAGTTGTCAAAGAAGGTGAAAAAGAAGACACGGGTGGTGAAGTTGTATCGAGTTTAAGAGGTAATATAGCCGTTGTATTTGTAATTCTTGCAGTCGGGCTAGTTGTCGCTCTGGTTATATTTGTGGTAGAAGTTAGAGCAAGAATTTTTAAACCAATTTTGTTCCTTTGCAAGTCAATATGGAAGCTTTGGTTAGCGGTTGGAAGAAGCTTGAAGAAGTATGTAATATATAAAAAGGATGTTTAAAATAGTTTTAGTTAAACATACAATGCACCTGCAAAATTTCACCAGCAATTCATAATTTTCTTGTGATGATGCTTTTGTAAAAGTGCATTGATACAACAGTAAATAGACAAATTGCATAAGATGTAGCAGTACATTGCATTGCTGATGCATATAGCCAAAGGAGGCTCGTATTTTCAGCACGATAAAAACAGTTCCCTACGTAGAAAAATGTTCTGTGCCCCACCAAAAATTTTAAGTCGGATCCTATAGGAAATATTGAACCAACTTGAGCACTGTAGGATCCTACAAGATCCCATACGCCAAATTGAACACATTTCCTATAGGTAAAATCTTGTGTGTTTTCCTGTCAGTTTTTATAAGAACATATAGGTAAAAAGTCTTATAAGCCAAATTCATGTATGAATTTTAGCATATAGTAATTTTTTTGACTAGGTCATATATGAATTGTAGCATATCGTATTTTTTTGACTAGGTCATATATGAATTAAAGCATATAGTATTTATTTGACTAGGTCATATTTGAATTCCAGCAAATGCCACTTGGTAAATGCACTTGTTAATCCCACTAAAACTTTGTTATTCCTTTTGACAGAAAGCTGTTGGTAACATTATTTAAAACATTTAATGTAATTATTGGGGAGAAAATCAACAGTTCTCCTTTATCGTCGGAAACTTAATTTTTGTTTAAACGTACATCGCACAAATTCCTGTTAACTGGACTAGTCATTCAGAAAGTATTGTAAAATCTTTAGAAAGATACAGGTTTGATTTGATTTGATACATAAACACTCTTCTACACAAACCCTATGCACAAGTGTAGCAGAATTGGTAGCGTCACGTTGCCCCCAAGTGAGCCCGCGACGCAACCAACGTGAACGTGGCAATGCATTAGTGTTATTCTCTATTTATATCAGCACAGCTCAATCAGCCTTCTCATTTTTGGATTAAATGGGCTCCTGTCACAAGGAGTCCTGTGTGATCTTACAGTTAATTATCTGGTAGGTACTACATTAAAGTTAACTTGTGCTCGTATTCGTTTGTAACTGGCACCCCCAATTAGAAGCCCTTATATTTTGGAGGAAAATCAGTTCTCGACCCTGTTTAATTACTATTTCCTGTTTTCAAAACGAAAAGCCAGAGGATCTTGTTGACAACGTTGCCACATTGCTGTGGAGAGTTCAGTTCTAATCCAGAAGTTAGTTAACAGCATTCGGCGAATTCCCAGTGATGCCCGGCATAACTAAATGAAACTAAGAAAGCTAAATTAGCAATGCAATATGAATGTCGCTTTAATTAAAGAATTAAATCATTTTGATCATCCGAAATAATTATAAGAAATTATATTAATATATGATGCAAAAAATCTTATAGGACACAATATGAACCTATGGGTGACATGTTGAAAATCTTGTAAGAATCGATAGGTCCCTAAATGACATTGGCTTATGGATTCTTGTAGTTTCACACAAGAACATTCTTATAGGAGTGTTGTGTAGGAAAAGTTGCGCGTTTATTACACACCTTTCCTATATGACATGAACGATAAGAAACCATAAGACTGTTTTGGTGGGGTATACCGCCTATACTGTGTTGGTGAAAATACGGGCCGCCGGTGCTGTCAAAATAAACTTTTGTCCAAAAACCGCTAGTTTTTGCTGGTCTTTTTGTAAATCTTTGGTTCTACAGCCCACCGTGGCCATAGAAATGAGCCACCGAGTTTTGCATCAGAAAGGCCACAAAATCCTGAGTATACAACATGAAAACAGTTTTAAAATTATGACTTTTAAAATTCTTGCAAAAAAATCACCAAAATTCTGTATGGTCGGTATTAAGTGTTTTCGTCGCAGTGTGGCGGTGGACAAAATGGACATATTGAAAGAAATTGGACAAAAGAGTTTTCCATGCAGTTTTACTAACAAACTACAGTATAAATTCTAGCAAGTCATTTTAAACATTCTTAGGATCAAATTCACAATATTTTGTGAACGAAACCCCATAATTAATGTTTGCCTTCATACTTGCTTCATTAATCAAGTAATTTTCAAATTCTCTACTACAGTAAACTTTGCTACTGTAAATTATGAATATGAGCTAATAAACAAAAGTTTTTCAGTTCTATAAATGTTAATTATTTTATCTAAACTGAATCTATTCCAATATTAAAAATAACTACTTGATTTCCTATTTGTTTAAATATTTTCCGGGTTAGTCAACTGCTGTCAACTTCTTATCTCTGATTTTACGTGGGATGTATATGGCGGATTCAAATTTGGCTCCAATTTCATTGTCAAATGACATTGTCCATTTCGTCCGTTTTAGACACTTTTTTTCCGTTTTGTCCATTTCGTACTGTCCACCCAAAAAGGGGTGGAATATGGACATCCTAAATCAGTTATTCTAGCATTTTGTCGACACATTGATTGTAATAACTGTTGCTGGAGTAGGTTGGTTGACTTAAAATATGATTTATTAAAATGAACAGGAAATGAGGCTTTTGCTCATAAAGATAATAGAAAGAGCGCCGAATTATATGCTACATTTTGTGGTGCACAATGTGCGCTTATGTTTCTTAATTAGAAGTTATTAATAGCTAACAAAGAACATATTTTCTAGATAATTTAGAATAGAAAAGGTAACAACCCACTAATAACTGGTACAAGCCAGACGGGTGTAGTTTTAACTAACAAAACCATGTCGTGTGAAGGTGAACACATGCGGTGATAATTAGAGCAAAATTTACAAGGTGTCATCTGATTGATTAATATAATATAAAGAAAAATCAGACATGGAAAAGTCAAACTCATTACAAGATTAAAATTTTAATTTTTTTTGAATATGTGGGGTTTACCACGCATTTTGCTAATATTTCAACTTACATCTTTTCTGCGTACAATTAAAAAACGCATCCAAAATACGTTTGAAGTTGCATCATCTTGTTCAGAGGCGTCGCAACATTATTTTGTGTGGGGGGACATTTACATGCAAAATGTTCAAATTTTTCGAAAATTAATGTTGTTCTAGTGAATTTTAATCAAAGACCTTATATAAATAGACTGGCTATAGCTGTGATTCCAAAATTTCGAATAGGTAACTTTATGTCCTTGACT
>JAQGAP010003648.1:0-11958 GCA_034697805.1 Orchesella bifasciata | reverse complement strand
ATGTTTTGTATGATTCATATTACAGTATTAATATGGTTTGTGAACCTGTATTGGTCCACACGCTCAACCCAAAATTTAAAAATACGACATTCGTAACCTGGCGTCAAATTTTAAATTCGAAAATCGGAGAAAAATTCCCTCTGGAGAATCACCCAAAACGACTGTGTACCAAGTTTCAGGTCAATCGGTTGGAAATTGATTGAGTAAATCGCAAACCGTCGTTTGGCCTTCTAATGGCCCCAGTACAGTTGTCTCAACTTACCCCATAGCCAAAGTTTGGAATTTTACTTAACTATACAATGTCTATCAACATACCATTAAAAACCTTTGATCGAGGGTGCAAAATTTTTTTTCCCTTGAAAAGCGTGTTTTTACTCTTTATTGATGAGGACTTCTAGCTGCAACAAAATGTGAAGTATTCGTTTGAGAAATATATCTTTGAGCGTTAAATATTAAATACCATTAAATAGTTCTGGGTTTTTCTGTTTCAGCTTTGATTGTTTTCACGGACTTAAAACCCCAAACAATTTCACTAAAACAAAGACATAACTACACGCATGGTTAATATGACAAAATGGAAAGTTTATGATGGGTATTTCTTCCATAGAACGTTATTAAACCTTGCGATTAATTTTTTTTTAAATCATAACAAAGTTCAACAGGTAAGTAGCTTTTATTTCATCCTGTTATCTATTTGTTTTCATTCTTTTAAACATTTTTTTTCTATAAAGAACCTTGAAATCATGGAGTAGTTTATAGAGGATCAATGGTATTTATTACTAACGAGCATTGTACTTGATCGATGAGTCACAGAATTGGACGGTTCGTGTTATCGTGTTATCGTGTTGAAAAAGATCTGTAATATGTATAATATATTGTATAATAACATAGTAGAGCTTAAAATGAAACATTTTATGTGGTTTTTTACTATTTTAGACCTAAATTTTGAAATATTTAAAAAGTTAGAGTTTTTTATTCTTCATGCAAATTAGCATTTACTTACATTTACTTAAGAAAGCATGAACCACGCTTTAGCTTTGTTTTAATCGGTATGGTGTCAAAAGCTTCAATTCAGCAATTCAATATAATCTTCTGTTAACAAAGTACTTGCCATAGGATCAGTAGAAGATTTCCTGGAGAAACTAATCAGATTTCCAGGTTTTACTTAGAATTTATTATGCTACCTCTTTTGTTGCTTCGCTGTTTCCAATCTTGTCTCCCGATTCCTATCATTCAAGTTGCAATTTTAAACCAAACGAGAATTATTGTAGAAATGTCAAATCATTTCATTTACGTAAACTTTTCAGCCAAGAAGTTGTAGCGCATTATCTACATTAAATGATGGTGGGGAAAACAACGAAATGTATATTTTGGCTTGCGAAATTATTTCAGGTACCTCATTCAATTTCCTACAGATTTCAATCAAGATTGTGGCAAACTTATTATTGACAATTCACAGGTAACCAGTATTTAAATTTTGTGTTGTAGGAATCGAATCATTTCGTAAATGGTTAAACTTTTAAAATTGTCATGCACGATTATTTTTAGGTACTTTTAGATAAGCTCGTTGAATTTGCAGCGTATGAATTTACGTAATATAAAACCAACTACTCTTTCATATTTCACAGGATTATTTTGAGTATGACAGTCATATTTTTAGTATTTCACTGGGTGAACGACTAAGAACAGCGGAAAATGGGACTTGCTATTGATGTTGATGACGGGTTGAAAGCGTAGGGAGCTGTTTTTAATCTTCCTCTTATATTATATTTTTATGTCAAACTGTTTGAATTGAGTTGCATGAAAACATTCTCACTTTACGCATTACTGGACGAGTAAAGGATGTGTTTGTCGTTAGGTACATTTATGTGCCTAAGGCCTAAGTGCATCTGGCTTACTTTGCTTCTATAATACAAATACCAAGCAAAATCATTTTCAAAATATCATCATGGTCACCAGTCATCATTATCATCAAGCGTGCATTTCTGTCATGCCTACGACATCGACAACATTTCTGACGACTTCATTTTAAATCACTGCATTGATGAGAATAACATTTCAAACCACTGTGAGTTGACAAAGACATTTCATACACAATTTAATTCATGTAAAAAATCGACTAATTTATTTTTTGCTTTAATCGGAACACTGTAGTGTTATGTATTCAGTTAACGATATAATTTATTGAATAAAAAGGGGAAATAAATAAACGTGATGAAGAAAAAACTAGATTTGGTGTTACTATAATCTTACCATTGAAATGAAAAAATGATTTCATTTATGTTTTTATGATTTTTGTATGTAGCGTGTATAGCTGTGAGATAGCAAATAGCAAAATTTTAAAGTTTAATCACAATTTTATTACAATGCCCCCTTTTCTCCTCCACACAAATCTACATAAATGGTAGATGAACAATTCTGTGAATTATTATTAGTTAATCACATGAATACTTTTAATATATATTTATAAATATTTAGGCATTTGGTGCCAATATTTGAGTGAAAGGAAACTCTAAATATCATGACGAAATTGTAAAAATATGAACGTACGAACGTTGACCTCCTTGCAATACCAACTGATTGATTGACATTTCTGTATTGTAAAGTATCATGAGTACAAATTCACTGTTAATTTTTACTGTGGTTGTAATCACATGAGTTATTTCTTTAATGCTCTCGATAAATGAATGTCAAATTGTGATTTAAATGTCTATCCTCAATATTGCATAAGCTGCTTGTCCCGAAGTACTTGAATCTACATCAAATATTACTCGATCAATTCATCCAAAGGAATAAGCAGTGTTTCTAACGACCAATTGATAAGCTTCATAAATCACATCCGGTGCATCCGAAAGATTTATCAGTGCACTGATAAATCTTACAACCCAGTCAAACTGTTGAAAGTTGAATGTCCCGAACTGTAGCGCACCTTAGTATAAGTTTATGAAGGCAATCTAAATATTAAAAACGTCGTTTATTCGCATTTCAATTTAATGAAACACTCTCACCGAAATGTCACTCACAGTCACACGAGCTTGTAATGTCAGATAAGAGTATAATATATTATTTATATTGACACAATGCACTGAAATTTGCACCTAAACACTTATCTCAGCTGAGTGCATTGTACATAACTTCACGTGTTTGGGTGCAAATTTCAGTGCACTATCTTCACACTCGACACTATAAAATGAGGTTGAAACTTTCGATTTGATTTATTTGGTATAAAGTAAAAAGTGGTTTCAGTGTTACAGTTTTTAGCCAAAATGCCGACTAATTTAACTAGATTAGGTGAGTATCCTATTCATGCTGCTGCAGAAAAAGGTGATATAGATGAGCTGAAAAAATTAATTGAAAATGGAAATGGTGACCCAAATAAGATTGACGATTACATGCAGACGCCGCTCCATGTTGCGTGCACTTTTGGTAAGATGTTGAAAAATTTGTAAAAGTCTACGGGTCTACATAAAAATTATCACATTGGTTTGGGTAATGTTTAAAACTTTTGTCACGTAGTCCAGCAAAGTGCGGCGCTTGAAATGGTTAAAATAATTCTGAGCAATGCAGATGTTCAAAGTGCAACCGAGGGCTCAGCAGGGATAAGACTTGTAGATTATCAAGACAACTTTAAGCAGACTGGTAAATACATGTCGTATGCTTTTCAAATGTATTTAGTTAATGGCGAATTTTACCATTTTCAGCTTTGCATATAGCAGCAATGAGAGGTCACGCGTATGTGGTAAAGGAATTGTTTTTTTCAGGAGCAAATCCTAATTTCAGGTTTGTGTGTTTTTGCTAAACAGGCTAGCTTAAATAACTCAAAAACATTTGCAGGAGTTTGCCTTATTCAAGATTAATTATGATTTAGAGATGACAATGCTCACGATGCTTTACACAGACTTTACAAAAAGCAGCCTGCAGCCATTATTCCAACTTATGATGCTTCAGTTCTGGAATGGAAAGAAGAACACATTAACAATCAAAATCAAAACGTAGCCTGGACCTTTGATTTCGTGTAATGCATTCCGATTAACAAAAAAAGGTTACAAAACTTATTTCATTCTTTCGTTTCCTTATTTCAATTTTTTTTTCGCAGAGCAATACCCAGTATTCCAGAGCCTGGGCCTGAAGATTCTCGTCCCTATTTCGGTCCTGAAACGCAATGGCTGAACCAATGCCTTGAGTTAAGTGACAAAAAGCAGAAGGACATCTTCATGCACCCGGTTGTCCAATTGTTTTTGCTCTTAAAGTGGGAGAAAATTCGGGTCATGTTCTGGTCATCGTTTATGTACCATGTAAGTAAGGCTTAATTTAATTATAACTAGTCCACAAAAATGAGATAGACCTGAATTTTTTTTTCAATTTTTGGAAAAGATCGCGTGGCTTATTTTGTACACATATTTCAACGTTGATCTGTATTTGCTCCATTGTCCTTTCGAAGTTCCTAATGGTAAATATTTTTTTTTAAATTACAACTTCATAGTGGTTTATAATGTAGTTAAACAAAAACTTTAACATTTCTAATAATTTTCTTAACAAAAGAAAATGGCACAGATGGAGAACAAACTCGAAGTGGGTTAGATATAACAGGAGTAGTAACATATTGTGACCTCTGGGACCACTATACAAGGCTAAACTCCGAGCTATGGCTTCTATTTATGGTGACTGTTACCATCTCCGTGAAGGAGCTGTATGAAATGTATTCCACGGGTGTTTGGAAGTACTTCCAGCAGCTGGAAAATATTGGGCAGTGGACGGTTGTGGGAATTGTGTTTCTCGCTTCCATTCCCATATTCAGAGTTGATGATGATTGGGGCGTTGGCATTTATGAGTGGCAATACCAAGCTTCTGCGGTAACTAAACTTGCAAGTAATTCGAATCCTTTCAAATTTTCAGTGAAAACATACTATTGCATAATTTGTTTCCAGTTTGGGATTCTGCTCGCTTGCTCCCTAACTCTGAGTCAAATTGGAAAGATCCCCAGATTTGGAATCTACGTTTTGATTCTCGCCAAGGTGGTCAGAAGTTTCATCATGTTTATGATAACTTTTGCGGCTATTTTGATGGCTTTCATGATAGCATTTCAAATTCTAATGCCGGGGGTACTCTCATTTTTATTTTATTAACAACCAATAACCAAGAATCGCCTTAGTTTTCAATTATTTTTTTTGTAGAAAGAGGAGTTCAGAGACAACCCATGGGGATTCATTAGGGTTCTTGTGATGATGACAGGAGAAATAAACTATGATGACTTGTTTCACTCCGAACTTGGCCATTTTCAGCTGCCCTTTCCCATTTCTACAAAGCTGCTTTTTGCAGTGTATATTGCGGTCGTGACGATTATCCTTTTTAATTTGTTGAATGGTCTCACCGTCAGTGACATTCAGGTATAGATACTATTAAGTGGCAGGTGTATTCCATTCCTTGATGGCTAAAAATGAGATGTGTTTTAGGGGCTGCAAAGTGGAGCTGCACTTAACAGCTTATCCATTCAAATAGAGGAAATCAACTTCATGGAAACATTTCTAACTTCATTAGATGTTCAAAAGCTGTTGGACTATTTTGGGAAGAAGCATTGGCTGCAGTATTTCCGTGTTACGCAGCAAATCCCTGATCCAGAAACGAAGTATAAAAACGTGATCTTGAATTATTGTAACTGAATATTTAGGTGTTATGAATAATATTAACAACTGGGTTTTATTTGATACACTGCCAGCTCAAAAAATACTGTAAAAGTTTTAGTAAAGAAGATTCCGAAGGAGCTTCAACGCGAACTGACTCAGCTTGCTTCAAAAACTAGCCATAACCATCATGATTATGAACAACACACAGAGAGTTTTTACAGGAGTGAGCCAACCAATCTTGAAGTAAAAGCTTTATCAAAAAATACTTCACTCAATGTGAAACGCATCAAGAAACAAATCGACGCTTTGTTAAAAGAACTGTTGGATGAAGTGCAACAGAATAATTCAAACGCTTGAAAATAATCCTTATAAGAATAGATTTTTTGAAGTTTAATTTAAAACTAGAGCAAATGTGCAAATAAAGAAGGAGTATGGAATCTTTTAGTACAAAGCATTATGACTGTGCCAAAATGTTTCCGTTGCCACCAATTCCAATGAAATTGTTATTGCGGAAGGTAGGGAGAGGGAGGTATCATTATCATGATGTATTGTGATAAACACATGCCTAGGAGAACATTGCATCGCATGAAGATAGCTATGGAAGGACTAATATTGCATAGACAACGACTGCATTCCGTACACCTAAACAAGCACCCAAAGTGACCCATATTTTGTAATATTTCACATTGCAAAATATTGAAAAACGGTTTGCAAATGGTTTGTTTGAGGATGACATAGATCAAATTCCCAAGCATTCTCTTCAACAATGTGTAAGTTGCGGGAAGAAGGAGAGTAGAAGTGGAGAAAGACATCGGGTTTCCCCATTTAGTTGAAAATTATGATGCCATAATTCCAAACAAAATCAAAGGGAAAAAGAAAGTGAGACGTCGGAGCGTTTCTTCAGTATTAATATCAGCAGAAATGAATGTAAAAAAATATAATGTCAGTTCCCTGTGCGCTCGTATAACCTAAAACTTTATTCATTTAAGTTAACTTTTAAGTACATATAATGGGTTTCTTTAAATGGTCAATATTAACCAAATGCAAAATATAACGTATGTTATAAAATATGAAAAACAATATAGGGTTTGCATACACAAGTAATATCATGATGTAGTAAGGAAGGTTTATTCTAAGAAAAGTATAGAGTGGAAACATCTAATCGTAATTATTCATAAGAAACCTCGTAGCACCCATACAAAAGAATCCTCACTGTATTACCTGCTAGTGACCCCATCACCGGCAGGGACTCCGTCCAAGATAAGAGTATAGTTAACATGTCTCATGCTTCGCCTTAAACACACTTGTCGTTCCATAAGGTTCATCACATATCAACATTACATCATATTTAACATAATTTCCATTTGAACAAAATAAACAAATATTATAATTTGAAGTATTTAAATGTATATGAATATCCCTTACAAAAGTATATATTTAATATCAATATTTAGATCAAATTTTCAATGCATATTATAATGACTGATTAATTTTTAACTTGATAAAAAATAAAAGAAGAACCCCTGCGAAATCCCGATACACCAAAAGAAAAGATTTGATACTATATAAATATTGTTGACTATCACATTTTTCAACGTTTTTGAATTTGACTAAGCTTTGGTTTGTATTTATTACATCAAAAAAATTCCTAACAATCAGGATCAACGGTCACGTTTTTGAAATTCGACATCACAAAATCATGTGCAAACTACATGACAATTATATCAATTTACAGGAAAGTTCTTAGCTACACTTATTTATGGCTAATTTGTATTTTTAGCTATATTTTTACAGTAAAAGTTTTTGACAGTATTTTAGAAGGTGGCATTTTTTTAAATTGCAAATAAAATAACATTTGCTTACTAAATATAGCAAAAATATTGTTTATTTGAATAGGAAACTACGGAACTAACTTTCACGTCTTCTCGTTGGAGTTAGTACTATTACTATTAGCTAATAATACTAGCTTCCTTTCGTGCTTTAACTTGTTAAGCACACTTTACCTATATGATTAGGTATTAGTATTCCAAAGTTGATTATTAATTATGAATATAGTATTATGAACTTTATTCCATAAAAATTAGCTCTTTTATCACAATAAAGGTCATTTATATCATTATTTGGCAAGAATATCTACTGAACTTTTAAACGTTATTAAATTGGATTAGATTGCATACATTATATCCCTGTTTTAGGTTTTTTTTTCATCCTGTGGCATTTCATTGCCAAATACAACGATACATGTATTCGGTGTTTAAAAATAATCCAACACCGCAATGATAACAAATATTTATAGCTTTTGCTTGCTCTTGAATCTGACAAAAAAATTTAGTACTCTACAGTATTCCATTCAAAGTACCGATAAAAACTTCCGATCATGTTTTGTGCGTATCATGACTTTCTTTTGCATACATATCAATATTCGACATATTTCCTGTAACTATTTCTATCTATATGCTGATGCTGCCCCGGAATGTAATTTATACCTTCCCTTCTCAATATAGAGCTTACCCATCATGAACGCATCGGTAATCGATCCCATCAAAATTTAGGATGGTGTAGTGAATGGCTGAGCTATTTGTGCTATTAAAAAGTTCTCCCAGCTCATTTTGCATCTTGTTTTGCGGCCTGGTTTCCACAAGCCCAAAGAAGTACGCCGCTACCACACTTGCAAACTGTAACAAGTAAATATTTGTAATTTCTAGAGGCAGCTTTAAACCTATAATTTCGAATAAAGAAACTTCTCAGCTTACCCCAATGAGTGTTGAGTCGTAAATAAAGAGTGCTCCACGACCAAATCCAATTGAAGAGGATGATGAGTTTTCCGTCATGACATTCATTTCAGACATTCCCAACATATTTCGATTCTTTTCCTTTTTCATCCACTCTCTGAAGCGATCTCCCTTCATGTCGACCAACACAACATAATTTACACATTATGTAAATAAAAACTTAACATAAATAATGGAAAGTTACATTCTACTCACAGTTTTAGCAGTTTGATTGGCGTAGTAAAAGGTTATGCAAACAAATACAATATTTGCCAACTTGGAAACCTTAAGCGCTTTTTCCATCTTCGGGTTGAACCATTCATCTATGAATACGGCGAACATGAAAATATTCGCAAGTAAGAAGAACCGGAATACCATGTTAAACGCAGAATTGATATGCTTTGAAATTTTCTTGATTCCATTATAGTCAGCCTTTATTTCAGCTCCAATGATGGTGGTTTCCTCCAAGGAGTTTGAATTTTTTGCTCGTTTCTTGAATCTAAATGCTTCGGCAGATTTTCCTAATGTCAACGCTGAAAACAGAATCCCATCACGTGCAATTTGTTCATATAGGTTCCCAGCAAGCTTCATTGCCCATCCAAACACACCGAGTGCCAGTGTTGCAGAATTTAGTTCCTGCATATCAACATATTGACATTCCCTCTTTGGGCAGAACAGTGCCACAGCGTCTTCAGCATCGTCCATCGTATACAATTGTATTCCATCAATAATGAGCCCGATGTGGGTTATGGTTAGGGTAACACAGAGACTTGCACCACATATCAGCAAGGACTGGATGCAGGTCTGCAAAGTGAAAGTTAATATGTAATGTAAAGTACATAATATAATAAGGTACACGTAGCATGAAGAATTGTCTTACGTACCTTTACAGTGTAGAGACATTTGCTATAAGTTGACCCACTAACAGTTCGCAATGCCTTGAAATATTTTTCGGGGTGGAATTTCAAGGACGCAAGCAATCCAACACGCAGCAAAATATTTGCTCCCCTCAGACAATTGAACAAATAAAGTTGAATGTCCGCTGACCTTTCTTCGTGGGCACCAATCATGCTTATAATGAAGAGTCTTGTGATTCTAACCGTATCAAGGGCCGCTAAGGTGTTTACAATGTAGTACGGAATCTGAAATTGAGTTGATATAGGAGTTCACCGTTCCTACAATCTACTGATAAAAATCATTTTTGCATAACTATTATTTGGCTTCAAAGACTTCAAATTCCTATGATGGTGGTGCTGGTGCTAAAGATGTGTTGAGTTTTGATTGAACTCCTTATTCAACAAGCACTTTTTTGTTATCGGGTACTATAAGTTGACTAATTCACGAGTGAAATACATGAATATTAAATAAAGAAAACAAATTAATTAATATTTATTAAAGTGTTTGTGTGCTTGTTTACATGTGGAATCTTAATAGTACTTTGTTTAATGTTATTTCTAAAATGCTAAAATATAGCGATCGTTCCAGTTAAGTTCAAAAAATATGTCAAACAGTGAATTGCAGGTGTAGAAATTTAACATTATCCTTCCCTCCTCATTTTTTCAATTTCTTTCTGATGTTTTGCAACTACATGAGGAGGATCCTTATTTTTTCTTGCATCTGTCAACGGAACTGTAGTCTACAAATTAAATTATAATTAATTACACTCCAAAATCTTAAAGAATGCTATTTTAAATGGCTTCACTATTTTCTACTCACCATCAAGAATAAGAACGTGACAAAAAGGATAACAAATGAAGCACTTTCAGTTGAAATAAACTTCATACTTCAAATATTATGAGATCTTCAATATTTACCTGTCTGTGAGTTTTTTGGAAAGATTGTGGTTTTAAGTTATTAAACTATATATGTTTCGCAAAGTGACCAATTCTCAAAGAAAATTAGAGTTGAATGATTTTCAAGATATTTTTAGATACAAAAGCAACTGATTAACACAGTTAATATCCCAATAAACTTTTATGTGCACTCATCAGTCTTAATTGCTCTACTTTGTACGACGAATACTTCCTGGCGGCTCTTAAAGTAAAAATATTTAATGGGCAATGTTACTTACATACGAAATTTTTTTATCTCATAACGTCTGATCTTCTAGCATATACACAGACATAAAACAAAGAATAATGAATAATGGTAGACAATGATTCAATTATCCACAAGGGAATTAGATGTATGACGCATGAAGAAAATTTTATTTCCCAGCCTTTTGAGTTTTAGTAAGTACATCATGCATTTGTAATAATGCCCTCTTTGCTCATGTGTCATATTGCAATAAGACCTACCTAAAAGTTCAATTTTAGATTACAACAGAAAAACAGTCATGTTTTGTTGTTAAAAATATATGTTATAGTCGTTTTTTGTCGAAGTTCCAATAACTTTAGAACACTTAGGACATTTGTTACAAACAATTTGTAATTGGTATAAAAATGTTTTGCAGACCTTTCCAATATGACGTACGATACGACTAGCCTTTGTAACAGAAGCGATGCATGCGAGCAGTCAATTTATTTTAAAATGTTCAGCAAAAAGTAAAATATAATATCAAATTAATTTAAACATGTCAAACCTTTTTCAGTAGCGCAACTTGCTTGTTATCTTTGTCAAAACGAAACGGGGAGACTCCGCAAATATTTGCGTGTAAGAAGTACATTTCCAAGTAGCTTTTACTACATTTTGTCTCAAGCTTTTCGCACAACTGCTCCAACTTCTTCCTGAAAAACTCCGAAATCTGTTTCTGACAACAGAAACAGTTGCACTGAATTTGGCAATTTTGAAACCAATTTTTTATTTTGCTACATGTTCCAACTGGGTCCAGTTCTGCTTGTTCCAAGCCAGGCTCCTGAGGGCAAATGTCAACTGCTATTTCAATCATTCTTTCAGTGCTGGACGTATGGTTTTCCGCATCGTCTCCGTGTATTATGACCGGAGATGTGTTATCGGGTCTTTCAAACTCTTCAGCCGTGGATACGTCATCAAGACTAATTGTGACTAAACTTGAGCTTCTACGCGACATTTTGAGTTGCTACAAGCAAGTACTTCATTAAAATTCTTCTAAATGATTTCGTTTTTACGTTAGTTTACAATTATAGATCAAAATATGCCATTTCCAGATTCCAAAACTTTTAAATGGCTAATGAACTATAAAAAATTAACAACACCACTTTGCTGACGTTATCAAAATGTAAAAGTTCTCCTTTAAAGCCTGCACAGGAACTAAACTGAAACAGAAAGATATCGCAATCCTTATGCGTGGCTGCTGCGTTTTATGTTCATTCTTACCTATAAGATTTTCATCGTCATCACGGCTCCTGGGACTTACCCGGCCGGCTTCTATATTGATTTCAAAAACAAAGAAAACAGTGGGCCAAGAAAGTGGGTTTTCAGGGGTGTTGTTTCTAATACCTTAAAACTTGCAATATTAAAAACACCTACCATTTTACATACAGCAAAGCAACGATTATCATTTACGCTTTCAACTCACTAAACATATACTAATACATAGATATTAGCGGATTTCTGTATGAAAAATGTATTTTGCGCTGTTGCTG
>JAQGAP010003647.1:0-11959 GCA_034697805.1 Orchesella bifasciata | reverse complement strand
GTTGTAACCATATAACGGAAGAAACAGCAATCGATGCCTCACAGCCAAACTTTGAAATGCAGCTTCACAAGTCAGAAAGGAAAGTTCAAGGCTTCAAACTTGCCACTCTTTTAGAAGCTATCAATGTTCAAAAGGTTGATTATGGGTGCTTGATCTGGAAGAGTATGAATTTAAAGTGTTAGAAACTCACCCATTCAAAGAGATTCCAATAAATGTAATAGCAATGGAAATCGCGGGGCTTTTAGTAGGGTTTGATGTTCTGAACAGTTTCATGGTTGGCCAAGGTTATAATCTAGTGTATAGAACTAGCACGGATACAATGTTTGTGCTGGAAAAATTTTTGCTTTGAATCGTTTTTCATAGAATTGCAAAAATTCAAGGCTTTTCTGTAAGTTTGATTATGAACAATAATAACTTGTGTTATAGAAATTGCTATTGTTCTTCAAATTGTATTTTTAATCATCCAAATTGTAAATATCACACTTTCGAAATTGCAGTTATAATTTTACAGACGTCTCTTCCAGGTGAAAGTAAACGTTTGATATTCTCAAGCAAAGTAAGTAAAAGACTGGCATTTTGATTACATGCAAAAGAGAATTATGAACGTCAGTCCATAAACACTTAAATTGGTGAAGTGAGAAATTTGATGGAAGTTCAAGAGTATTCCCATTCATACATCAGCACACCCTGCTATTTTGCTGAATATTTTGCTGACTAAGTAGGAAAAAACTGTTATTTTTACTTACAACTAACTTTGGCTGAAAGGAAGCAATATTTCAAATATGTTTTAACAATCCAAAAACTAATCATATACTACAAGCGGATTAAAAGAAATTTACTCTTAAACGTTAGCATCAACGCCATACATACAAAGTTTTCATTTGGTGCTGGTTTGAGGAATCCCTGAACTTGTAATGCAAGATCACAATGCATAGACAACTTGAACACACTCCTCCTCATAAATGTTTCAATACGGTTTGCCTTATTACAAGGTGTAAATTTTCAAAACACGTAATACGGAAAAGTATAGTTCATGGATTCTTGGAGTGGATGAATGAGCAAAAAATCAGCGAATTCGCATCACCGCACCGTGTAATATTTCAATCTTTACTGTAACTTTGTGTCAATTTATTGCTTATGGAGTAGGACCACCTGTAGTTAGTTTTATTTGTGCTTTCAGCACACTTGTTCATTTTTATTCTATTTCGTATTCACAAGCATGAGTTTGGCCCCATTCTGTTTGTACTTCCTTGATGGGTGATGTGGACAAAATTATGTATTTATCGTGGTTTTATAAATGCAGTCCGGAAAGGTATGGAAAGGAAAGGAAACATGATACAAGATTTGCATAAAGATTTAAATATCCTTATAACATACATGTGTCCGCAATGTTTATTATAATTACAGATAGTAAATTTCTAATTTTTAGACATCGCTTATAGCAAGAAAATTTCATTTTTGCATAACAAATTTATTTCAATGGCTCCGTTGAATCTTGAATAGTTTTACTCGAAAGACGGTATGGGTCCGTTCCAGAATTATTGTTTCCACGGCATATTTCAAGTTATTGAGTCCATCGGACTCAAATCGTTTCCAATTTTCTGCGAGAATTTTAAACCTCTCTGGATTTACGTTTGCGGGTTGATGACTCAGCATTTTGTATCTAGCCACATTTGAAGAAGGTCTTGAAATGTTGAGCCCGTGATATCGCACCCTTGCAGCCAAGTCATCATCTTCCCCTCCCCAACCCCAAAACATATTGCTGAAGCCGTTGATTTTCATAAAGTACTCCTTCAAAAGCGAAAGTATCCTTCGTAGGGCAATTTGTAGCCAAACTTGTCAATTGCAATAGACATGTGCCGTGGTACAGCATGACAGTGATAAGAATTATAATCGTTTTCGGGTATTAAGTCAACATCGTGTAAAATAAAGCAGTCCCACTTGTACAGCTTGATGGCCTCCACAAATCCCACATTAAATAGTGATCCTCTATTAAAAGGTTCCTTTGAATCACTTTGTTCAATTACAATTATTTTGAAGTCTAATTGCTGCCGTTTTAGCATGGGTATGAGATTTTTCAACAAAATCTGAAGATGTTGTTCGCGATTCCTGAATGGCACTAAAATTGCAACTTTACTTCTGGACATGCAAGTGGAAGGCTTGTAGTGACCCCCAAGTTTATTGTTTTGGAGTACTTCACTGACTTTTAAGGAGTTTGGTTTGCTTATTTTGACCTCAAATGCACCAATTAGGTTTGGATGAACTGGGCATAGTTGTAGTTCCGATGATACACGGGACGTTATATCAAAAACCTTTTCCTGAACTGATAACTTTTGCTTATTTACGAGTGTTTCATCTGAAAATGCAACGTTACAAAATACTCCATTTTCAGCCCACCTATAGAAGTAAATTTGTTGAATACTGTAAAATCCAACAATTAAAATTGCTCCCAGCCTGATGACGAATCCCAATTGCAGTAAAGCCATACTTAAATAAATAATGAAAGTTGAGAAAAACAGGATTTGAAAGAAATCGCTCAGGAGCTGTTTACTTATGGAAGGCAAACAGTTGCACTGGAAGAGTTTCAACTCCTACAGTTGAGTAAATACTTTTTCAATTAGATATTAAATTTGAAATGTGGCAACAAAAATGCATTCCACCGTAAATGAATGTAAGTAGCCCACCAGGTCTAGCGGAGACCAATCGATGTATACTTTCTGAATACAGAGTTGATTAGTTCTGTAATGGACCTCATAATACACAGATATTATGGAGGCCATTTAAATCAATGACATTGTATGCGTCATAATAACCACCTTCTAATGTGCACTTTGTACATCATGCAATGAACACAAAATGATGTGTCATTGTTCTAATTAGCCTTGCACAACTTGCACCTTCACTAGGGTTCCGCTCTAATGAGCATTACGTTGTGACGCACCTTCAGTGCGACTCAACCCACATTCCAGTGACTGATTATATCGTCACGCTGCACGATTATGATGCAATAGCATCATAATTCACATCACCCACGGCACAACATGGTATGCACATTGCACATCAATTGTATGCTTAATTATAAGGTAACTTCCGGTATTTCGGTAACATACCTGACCACATAGCCTTGGAGCTTTGTGCCACATTTCTATTATCCTCCAGACAATAGAGTGGAGAAAGTAACGGTACATTGAAATACATTGTACATGAATACATTACAAGGTGAATCCATGATCTCTCACCTAATTACCATTACATGTAATTAGTACTATATGATATCCATGTAACTGCGTATTATCCTTCAGCTAATACGTACTAATGTTAGCTTTACAGGCAATGAGCCCTCAGCTCATTGCCAACCAATGTATATAAATATCCATGTAACCATCTATGTGTTAAGCAGTTGGAGTTAATAAATCATCAAGAGTGGAAGGAACATTCCCACTCTCCCCAACAGAAATCAACAGCCGTTACTCACTTGTTACTTGTTATTTACTTCTCTCATAATTCAGATCATAGCTCACATTACCCTTCTGGGTCAGGCACTCAAGTTATAGTTGAAGTTAGTGAAATAACTTAAACTGTAACGTTTCAATTCCAATTGACAAATAAAAAATATCGTATAACATTTCAGCTATCATTTTCTGCTGCACGTTCGTTGGTAGTTTATGGCTGTTGCTCTAAAATTAAGGCGCCCACATTTAAATAATAATTTACAACAATCCCAAAAAGAAACTTTTAGTGAATGATATTTAATGTCGTGCTTGTAAAATCGATGAATGCAAAACGAATTATCTGTTCCAAATAAATTTTCTTGAGGTATCATTCATAATGGCAGTTGACGAGTGTCAGGTGGTTGTACTACCATCTACTACCCTAGTTTTAATTAGTTCAGCTTAAAGTTTATTAATTGAAATAGTTATTTTGCTATA
Organism: Orchesella bifasciata; assembly: GCA_034697805.1. Taxonomy (NCBI): domain Eukaryota; kingdom Metazoa; phylum Arthropoda; class Collembola; order Entomobryomorpha; family Orchesellidae; genus Orchesella; species Orchesella bifasciata. The sequence continues at coordinate 8,030 of JAQGAP010003647.1, read as the reverse complement.
AATTTACTTGCACCTACTTTCCGTTCTGAACATTTTCACAACATTCAAACTCGGAGAATTCGCGTCAACCTCATCTTTTTCCAAACAATTTCGGCAAAACTTACAAAAATTTGTATTATAAAAATAGTAATACCACGTTTCTAAGTTGGTATAGGAGCTCCTTTTTGCGTTTTCATCAGCATGCATTCCATCTCCGAGTAATCTTTCTGTATATTGTCTCATCATACGCCAGTTATGACAGTTGTGATTTGAGGTATTACGCACATTGCTAATATTATAAGCACTTCTCCACTTAAAGTATTTCAGATATACTTCGGGATTGTTGTTAAGGAATTTTAAATAGCTTGCCAACTTCTCTGTTGAGTCGAATTGCATTACATCAATAAACGAGCCGGGTGGAGCATAGTTGTCTATTTTCCCAAGAGCGTAGACAATAGGCACCATGTTATTGAACAAACCATGATAAATCTTTTCAGTAATGTAGTCAACACATAGTGAATTCTCCATTGACATAAAAAATTTGTATTCCTTGCCGAGGTTTTCAAAGCAATGTCCATCCCGTTGGCAAGTTTGGTTTCCACAAGCTCCAAATATATCTATCTGAACTCCATGTGCAGCTAGGGATTTTACCAGCTCATTTCGTTTGCTTGGCTGAGTGTGGCAGTTAGAAACCACCCAGGCAGCAAATTTTGTTTTATTCCTGGAAGTAATATGTATTGAAAAATTAAAAAATTAATAACGAGAAAAAATTATTATTGTTCGATACCTACTGTAAAAATTCATTGGCGAATTTGCTTCCATACTCCCACTTTCCTTCGGGACTTTTGTACTTGCTGACCATGTTATCGAATATCGGACATATTTCAGAATCAGTACGGAAGGTCCAAGTAAAGTTAAAAACATTGTTGTATACTTTGGTGTCAAACAAAGCATAATTAATTGCAGATTCGTGAAACGCTAAACCCCATGGAATGTTCGGATTTCTAGGACTGGGTAGTTCCACGTTGCCCCTGAAATTAATAAAGTGTTTGGTGATTGGTGAGATCAATTGAATTATTTGAAAAATCTGTTATTTACATTATATATTTACTCTTTGTTACCTTGACACGTCTACGTAGAAAAATATGACTACATCGGCGCTTCCATACATAGACCGATTTGAAGTCAGTATGTATTCATTTTCACATTCAGGTTTATAGTACAACTTTGCAGCATCCAAACCAAATTCTCCTGTCCAGAAAAGTATTGTAAATGGAGTCTTACGAGGAGACTTATTTAATGAGAAACTTTTTTTGTGTGAATTTTTGTTTGACCACTGGAAACCGTTTACGCAATTGTGTTTTTGTTTACTCTGCTTGAGTTGATACATATAGACCAATGCAAAGCCTACAAAAATGTATAAATACACTTTATTTGAAAAAGGCTTTCTTCGCCCCAAATTCATTTTTAAATTATTTGCTTTTTGGTTTTTGCTATACTGATCTAAGTGTTTGATTTACTTACAAGTCAAAGAGTACATAAACGTGATTTTACAAAACTAGTTTCAATGTTGGAACGTGCAAAAGGCGATGGTTTGCATAAGTTCTTAAAAAATTAACCAGGTCCTTTCCAACATTTCATGGAAAAGCTTTGTGTTCATATATGAATAAATATTTTTAACTTGTACTATTAAATACTTGCAACCTCTTTTCCCGTAATTTTTTGTATGTACGGTTTGAATATAAAGAAACTTGACTAGGCCTTATTTAAAAAAAGAGAGAACAGTTAGTTGTTAAAAATGTAGTACGTGTGAATCTCCACTAAACTTAAATTAAATTAAAGCCTCCAGGAACATAAATAAAATTGCAACTTGGCCACGCCGCTGTAAAGCATGCCAAGAATTATCTGTTTTCAAAGCACGTGACCATAACTAACATTTGCATAGACAGCGTCATACCACTGCACTTGCAATAAACATATAATATATAAATACAAAACTCGAGTTTCAAAACCTCTCTCAATGTTTTTCACAAATCGTGACCGATTTCCATTTCCACCTATAAGAAAACACGATTAATTCGGCATTTTAATAAATCAATTTTCCGCTAAACGTTTAAAGTCAAAGTTAGCAATATTCCATTTTAGGTCAAACCAACTTTATGATGATTCAAACTTTTTTTCCATTTCTGCAACATCACGATTCATGACATTCGTGTGGTTCATAATTTTTTTTTAAATTTTGAATAAGCTTTATTGAGTATAATTTTTATAAAGAAGTTGTTGATGCGAATTATAACATTACGATCAACGTCATCATCACACTTGGACTCTCTTTTATTATTATGTTATTATTGTCTTATTGATTATTATGATTCCTGGGAAGGATGTTCGATTATCTTTGATCTTCTTTTGTGTTTGTAGTTTTGACTGGCCTTTGTGGTTGACCTAGTCCCAATACTCAACATACTTGTTTTTATCTCACTCCAGTAATACACTTTAATGTCCAGCTGCGGACGTCTTCCCGTTTTACTTTGTAAGCTGTGTCAAGCCAGTGCCCTTTTGTTATTTCGCGTTTGAACATTTTTATGTGGTTACACATCCTTTTTTACTTATATTAGCACGCGTGATTCATTCATGCATAATATTCATATTAGAAGTTTTCATTCATCACTTTTTATCAAGTTGATTTCTACCTTTTGTACCAAAAATAAATTCACTATTCTTTCACTACTCAATCAACTCAGACGTGCCTTTAGCATCTTATCCAAATCATACCGTCGTTCATTTACGAACAGTTGTAAATCATTGGGTTTCAAATTGCAAATATCGATGTTTATTCCACTGTCTGACTGCATCTTATATATTCAAACCATTCCACTTCTACCCTTTTATGATAAATTCAATCTTTAAGAAATTGTGTCTGTCAACCTGTAAGGGATACTCCATGCAATAATTGCTGTTCTCCAAATTTCTCCGAATCCAAATCACATTTCTCCAAATTGTCTCCAAGAAGTGCCAGTGTCTCAAGTTTTTCAATTTTTTCTTTTGTTTTTTTTTCTTCGGCGTTTAGTACCTATAAATTTCAACTATTTACGTTGCTCAAGTTGTGCGCTTTTACTCACTTCAAGTATCTTAAATATACTTAAATATTTACATACAAACATTTATTTTTTTTTTTCAAGTCTAAAATCCGTGGTTAACGTAAGAGCTTGCAGCTGCTTGGTCAGATTTCCCAAGGTGTCAAATCAGTGGTAATCTTTTATTAAGTACAACCCACAAGCCAAGCCTGCCCTAATTTTTTGTAGAATATCAAGCAAATAAGTCAAAATTCCTGATGAAAACTTTTATAGATTAATATATACGTGCAAATATTTTAAAAATTGCTTAGTAAGCTTTCCAAGCAAGCAAAAAACTCATAGTTCTTTATCTACGTGAGATATGGTTTTTTTTCTTCTATTTTCCTGCAAACTGAAAAGTACCACGGGTGTGCCAAATTTGTCTCCAAATCGATTTACGGATATGGGCAGGAGTGTGCTTGCAGAAAGACGGACGGACAAGCAGACAAAGCTCGATTGGACATGTTGAACACATGGTATGTAATACTCAGTGTTTCCTTAATTATCTTTTGAATAGATGGTTTCAGGGACAATTCCCTTAACAACTTTGTTGAGACAGACATTCTCAGTCTTTCATTGTTACCCCATTTATTTTTTTACTTAACTGCACTTTCAGTTACCTCCCCAAATATTATGTAATCAACGTTTTTACTTTACTAATGTTGATTTTCCAACTTTATTGTACCCGGAAATGGTGGACATGTGGCCATTAGCATTACTAACATTATTACAGAACAAATATTATATATGTTGCGACGCACTTTTTAAAATGGAAACAAGGAAAATGAAAAATAGAGCTAGTGAGCAGAATAGGAAGGCATGAAATGAATGTCGTACCTACCTGATGTAGACCTATTTGCCCATTTGCAGAATTACTGGAGGTGAAATTACTCACGTGGGGTAACCTGCATTTTAAAAGTTTTTCAACACCTTTAAGTAATTTATTCATTTGTTTCTTTTACTCATTTTCCTTTAGTTCTCTGGAGATTAGTTTCCTAACTTTATCTTTGTTGAAAAAATTTACAATGAAGGAAGGCATCAAGCATGGAATATCAATTGTATGCCTCTTGTTAGGACTGTATACTCTAGTGATTTACAAGGTGGGACTGGAACGTAAGTAAGGAAACTCGTAACTTTTTTCAAGTAAATTTAATGATATTCCAAGTTTTGTATTGCTTTTAGCCCTGCAAGGCGGGTTACAAATATGGAGAAGAAGTAATTGCACAACCGAAAACCGCCAGTTTATCGAAAATTCATTTCTTATCGAGAAACTTCGCACTTTTCCATGGAGTAAATATGAGCAAGGATTGCGTGAAAAGAATGAATCCTCCTTCGTTGAATTTTCATCTCAACTGCTGGCCCAATTACTGCCGTTTTTTGTAATGCCCCCAAAAGTTAACGTGAATGGTAGTTGCAAACCTTCAGTTCTCACGTTCCCCCCTCACGCTCCAAAATGTAGACCACTCTCAAGGCCCCGAAAAGTGGGCGTTTTAGTCCAGTTTGGATTTGAGGCTGACATTCTCGAAATTTATTTGCATGAGCTGGCGGATATTGTAGACTACTTTTTCATCTTGGAATCCACTCGCTCTCAATTCCTTGGTATTAAAAAGCCGCTAATATGGGAACAACTCAAGAACCAGGAAAGATTTAAGAATTTTGTGAACAGAACTGTGCACCTATTGCTTGATGATACTGACACAATTTATGAAGCTTTTCAAAGCAAAGCGAGTATTCTGGATGATGGAAAACGCTTCGGTATTGAAGGTGTGCAGGAGAGAGCGAGATGGTTCAAGTTTATGGAATGGAATAGCGTCGCAAAATATTTTCAAGGAGACGATATTTTAGGTACAAATTGCAATGTCACTTATAATACAACTTTTAAATCAGATTTAAAAAGCAAATTTTTGGTTTAGGATTTGGAGACGTTGATGAAATTCCGAACCGAGACGTAATATTTTACTTAAAACATTGTGAAAGCCCTTCAGATCCTGTTGATATTGGAATTTGGTTTCCTTTTGGTAAAATTGGTCAAGTGTTTCAGACAGATTGGCCAGTGAAAGGTCACCCGTTTACTCTTGGAGATCCAACATTTTGGACATTGAAAACTGCTTTGAGCATTGACCCCAAACATCCAACCAGACAGAGAGGGAAAAGTTCAGGATTTTTGCTTGGTGGAATGCACATGACCCATTACGGCTACCTTCCTGTCCGCCTAGCGGATTATTTTACGGCGAGCGAATCAAATGCGAACAATTTTCTAAAGTTGGTTCCACAACTGCAAAACCTAAATAAAACGAGTTTAAGGAGTCTTGAGCAGGAGCTTAGTGTCGTGCCAAGTGTATTTAAAAATCGAATAATGAGCACCCAAGTATTCCAGTCCCAGTTTCCACTAGAATTTCAACGTATTGTATACTTGCCTTGGTTTTATAACTGTAATCGTAAAAGGTATCCTGTTTGGGAAGGAAATCATGATACGAGACTTGAATAAAAATGTGAATAAATTTTAATTAAATGCGAATGCAATTCGTAATATTAATTAGTTGTCCGTTCTCCGGTAGGTTTGTATGTAATTCACTGATTTCAAGTGTTGAATCTTTAATTTAGGGTGAGCCAACCTGGTTTGAAAATTAAGGGGAATTGGGGGGTTTTTGGGATACAAAATTTATGCCCGAATATTTACATGCTGAAAATTTATGATTGCAAAATGCTCCACTTTTAGTCTACACATAAAATTAAAATTATTTTTCCGTATTACCAGAAATTATGCACCATTTTATCTCGTGGTAAACAGATATACGACAAATGAAAAACTTAATTTTTCCAGGGAAATCCGATTTTTTATTAATGAGGTGTAATGTGTTACATTATTTTAAAGTATGAAGTAAAAGCTGAAGTAAAATAATGCATCATAAATTACAGTTTTGAAAGAATTTAAGCGCAAAAATATTTTTAAATGTTGCATTGCCATACGGATTAACCAAATTTTAAGTTTTAAGAAAAAGAGAAGAATACTTTTTTTAATCCATGATAACGGGCGTATATACATAGTCATACCAATAGCGACAAATTGCCAAGATCTGGCGCATAGGTTACTACCCGCTTGAAATCAGCTACGCTACAGCAGAATGTGTAGCCCCTAACGACATCGGCAATTTGCCAGTTGACCCATGGAATTAATGGATCAATTGTTCCACAAACATCTGTGCAAAATTTTTCGTTGAATGCATTTTTCACCCATGGGTTGTTTATCATTATAATAGCAAGGCCTCTGTTAGTTTTTATGTCTTGGACCACCTTCCAAGTAAACCTAAATCATTTATATAATCCAAATGTAAAGACGGTTTGAATTTTTACAAAGAAAATAAACTGCAATTCTCTAATCAACACGTTTTACTTACTTGTTAACGGGAAGCATGTCTACAAGTCCACCCATGGAATTCCTACCCAAGTAAATGTCAACGTTACCAGATGTTCCTGGAAGTTGAAGAGTACCATAAGTGCCTGTCCATATCTTGTATATGGAACTTTCAGTTTTGACCTTTCGAATGAGTTCCTGCTCCAAATCCTATACTCGTTTTAAATCGAAACGTATTGAATGAATAAAACATTAATGTATTTCTACATTACACAGTTATATATGTTGTGAGAAATAATAAAACGTACACGCCAATTTCCCCCGTTGATGGATTGCCATTGCGGATGGGCGTTGATGTAGTTGTATGTTGCGTTTTTTTCGTCCGTCGTGATGGGATCACAGTTTGGGGCTAGATGTCCCCTTGAAAGAAAGAGGTTCCTGTTTGGAATGTGGTAGCCATGCGAAAAGTTTCCAAGTCTCATTCCAATAGTTACATTTTGTGTTATTTGCTTATAGCAATCGTTTACATCTATTCCAGTGAAAAAGTCGGTGTTTCGGAATTGATTTGTGGGACAAGTTGCTTCACCTGACCGGTTGCTATAAAGATAATGTTGAGACCACAGTGTCATGCCCAATCTTTCATTGTGACAAATTGTTAGCACATGTTTTTCTGGTGTGGTAGAGTTAACTTCTATTTCCGCGAGAACATTTCCACCGTCACAAGTTCCATTCCTAATTACAGCTTCATTCACAAATAGTCCCACATTTTCCAAAGGATTCTCCCCGTCCACCATTTCGGATGATGCTAAATTCAGTGTTAAATACAGTTTTGGTAAATAAATGTTTTATTTAAATTCATAGAGCTAATGTTTGATTTGTATGTATTTGGTACCTTTCCAGCTACACAGTAGTTGAAGAACCGATATAGCTACGAATTTGTTTCTACTCATCTCAGAAATCATTTTGCGAATTCTGGCAAACTTGCTTTATTTTAAGAAACAAAATGAGCTTTTCAAGTTTGGTTGATTGAACACTCGCAGCTTAAATTTATAGTAGTAGTGAGTTTTTTCAGCAAAACGTTAAAGAATACCCATCATGGGTAGGCTTACCCTCGGTTGTTTAATTTAGCCTGAATCTGTTGCAATTAGGCTGACAAATAACGCCAAAAACCACAAACAAATGGTGACAATTTGAACAACGTTTGAAATATAATAGTTTTAATTTGAAATGACATATTGGTACAACAGAAATACAATTATGGTGAAATATAATGTTATTAGTTCCCTGGGGAATTGCAATGAAAACCATTACCAAATTACTTCACTCAATTTTGATTTGGGTCACTATTTAGTTTACAATTTGCTTGCTTGCATAAGAATAAATAAACATGACCATTTTGAATTGTGTAATTATGAAAACTGCAATTGTATTGTATTTTAAGTGCCATAATGTGATGTTTGCGAAGATGAAATTGTCTGCAACCAACAGTGCGTAGCACACAGTGTGTGAGTTAAAGAGGGGCAATAAGGGAAAGTCAAAACGCAATTCCCATACTAAAACGGGGAACGTGAAGACGACTG
>JAQGAP010003646.1:0-11960 GCA_034697805.1 Orchesella bifasciata | reverse complement strand
TTTAAAAAACTTGAGTGGTTTCATTTTTTAACTAGGGTTTTAACATACAATTACTTATAACGTTAACCAAAGGTCATCATTTTTAAAACACGACAAATATTCCAAATTATATTATTATTGAATTGTTTGACTTTTAGAAGCATTTGCTGTTTTTAATATTTCGCGCATGTTTTTTCGATTCAATTGGTTTTAAAATGTTAGAGTAATGCTCTTCCCTTTGAAATGTCTTCAATTGCCCCTTCGCCTAACATCTCACATTGCCCCAGCCTGATAAGCCAGATTTACGCATAAATCATGTAGGCCTATAATATAAGCATAACATAAATTCAAAAATTAAAGGTCACGCCGGGTCAAATGAAAATTATCAGCGGAATTTCTCGAATGTTAAAAAAACTTGTTCCGATTTCAGGGTGGTGCCTTTCGTGTTAACATTATTTGAATGGTGACTGTAAATCTTGGTATATCTAGGGCAATGTTAAGAGCTTGTTTTTGTCTCGTTGGGTCACCGGCAAAATTTAAAAAAAAACTTGGTAGCTATAATTTTTTATGCACGCAACACTTTATTAAATGAAATATTTTGTCTGTTAAGTTGATCATACAAAATAGATATGGTCTGGATTCTATAAAGTGTTTAATACGCATTTCTCTTACGAAATGTAGGTCAAATAAAAAGGTTTTCGCATACTCGTCGAGCTAGGTTTCAAAAACAATCATTTTAACTACGTTTTAATTTATCGCTTTGCATGTTGCTGGTTTTATAAGGCTGATGTTGAATAGTTGGATATTCCCACTTTGGTTTCGTATTTTAATTTATATACGTTCCCGTGTGGGCTCGACAAAAAACAGTTGAGGAAAAATTAAATACATGCGATTCGACTACATGAACGAAATACATAAAGGAGGTTCATCTAAAAAATATCTTTTAGTTTTGTGGTACTTGCTCATACTAGATTTAAAGTAAGTTTAACATACATTCCAATGCATCTGCTACTAAATTGTTCGACGGGTTTACCATCTTCTGTATCAATACAATATGTGACCACAAAAATGAAATCTCCATCTTTTGCAATAAATTAATTAAAGTTCTGAGTGAATGTGAACAAATGCTACAGAACTCCCACATCCAGAGCAGAGGAGCGAAAAATAGCTTACAAGTAGCTGGATGGAACACCGAAATTAAGCTCCCATATCAAATGTATCGTGATTCTTATATTGCGTGGGTGGGATCCGGAAGCTCTGACTCCGCTTTATATCTAAACTATAAACAGAATCAGAAAAGTTTTAAATATGCCTTTAAGTCAGTCCAGCGACGAAAAAGAACCGTGTTTGTTGACCAACTGGCAATGGCTTATCAAGGCAACGACTTTAATCAATTCTGGTCTAAAGTCAAAGGCATTGACAGATTAAAAACACCAGCGACAGACAACATTGACAGTGCTAACGGTGCTAGGGATATTCGCAATATGTGGGCGGAGCATTATGCACAAGTTGTTGATAGCAGTGAGTGTTGTGTTCATGATTTTGAGGGCCAGTGTCATAAGCGACCACGGTACATAGCTACTGTAGAAAATGTACAAAAATGCATCGTAAATTTGAAGAAAGGAAAAGCCAGAGGACCAGACAACCTAGGGAAGAATCTCTGCAAAATGCATCTCCTGTTATTGCTCCGATTAATACCAATCTTTTTAACTCTTCACACATTCCTTCATCCCCGACATTCTAATGAATGTCATATTATGCCCCATCTTCAAAACGAACGGGCTTGACCAAACTGTTAAGAAGAATTATAGACCTTTTGCTCTAGCTTCAATACTTTCTAAAGTATTTGAACTTCTCATACTGGAATAGTTTCGCCTTAACCTTGCCACCCAGCCAACCCAATTTGGCTACAAAAAGAAACTGGGAACGGAAACGGCAGCGACAATTAGCCCATCACTATGTACGACGTGGATCTTCTGCTTACGTGTGCTATCTTGATGCAACGGCAGCGTTTGATAATGTTTCGCACTCTATTCTTCTGTGAAAACTGTGCGAACGCGGATTTGACTCAGGCACCCTTAAGCTACTGCAGTTTTGGTTTCAACACCAGGCGTTTGTCTGCCTGTGGAGTGGCATTACATCTAATTCTTTTCCTGTGAGAAAAGGGGTGAGGCAGGGTGGAGTGAACAGTGCTCATTACTTCGCAGTGTATATGGATGATTTGTGTAAAGAGCTAAGCAAAACTCCGGGACTAGGCTGTCATGCTGGTTAGCTTGTGTGTAATCACATCATCTATGCTGATGATGTTGCACTACTTACAACGAGTATTTCTGCAATGAAATTATTATTGCAAATTTGTGAAAGATATGGGCGCGACCATAATATAACGTTCAATCCTGGTAAAACTGTGTGCCAAGCGTTTACTTCGCAATCTACAGCTTTGGACTTCCCTGCGATTGTGATTTCAGGAAATGTTATTAAGTGGGCAGAGTGCGTTCGTTACCTTGGATATGACATAAGCTGCTGGAAGCGTGATGAAGAAGAGTTGATCCGGAGGAAGCGAGAAATATATATGAGAGCGAATATGGTTGCTTCCCGATTCCGAGCTTGCAGTGTGAAAGTTAAAAGCTACATCTTTAAGACTTTTTTCAGTTATATCTACTGTAATAGTCTTTGGACGCCTCAAAAATCGAGTGAAATCAAAGCTGTCAAAGTTGCCTACAATGATGCGTTTCGCATTCTATTTGGTGTTTCAAGACGCTCGAGTGCTAGTCAAATGTTCATGGATTGAGGCATTCCTGATTTCCATGCGATGAGGAGACGATCGGCGTATTCACTTATCAAGAGACTTAGTGCTTCTGAAAATCCCATTCTCAACAATATATATGGGTCGTTAATTTTAATTGATTCAAGTTTGTATAGATCCTGGAGTGGCCTGCTCTTTAGGGAGCAGATTGACTTTGGGGAATTCTATACAATTTTTCAAATACCCAAGACGCTCGACCATCCTCCTTGACCAGCAAGAAGGTGATATCACGATGGATGATGACATAATACTCCGCTCTCCAGATGTGGATTCCGGAAGAAAAGTCTACTATCGTGAGCTCAACGTTGACATTTGCACGCTGGAAGTTGAAGCCGAACTACACTTGTCAACTGCTCACGATAGGCCTGACTAAATGTCAGGCAAGTTCTGATTATTACAATACTTTTTGGTGATGATCATCAGTTTAATACGCGGAACTGCTAATCATGCCATTTTAATATGACCACTAATCCCCTTTGTATGATACTCTTTCATGTGGATGGCTATCACGAGCTGAGTGCAGCTCGTGATACGATCGCATCGCATCTACACCAGGAACCTGATCTGGACAATTTGGATCTTTTTGTTTTATTTATGTATTTATTTATGTTTGGCTGATCTTAATTTTATTACACTGACAGCAAATGTAATGTAATTTTCTGTTTGTTCGCAATTCGTGATTTTGTTTAAATATTATTTGACACAGACGTTGAAACAGAAGAAGCTGGCTAAATAGGTTGGGAATTAGTTCCCAATAAGTGAGGTTTTTTCTCTCATCTTCACCTAGTTATATAACATCTTGTACTAGTTCTTTTTTTCCTATTAAGGGTTTTTTTAATATAAAAGTTTCATGCACATTTTTCACTCAGCTTGAAGTTTTTTCCCTTACTCACAGCGATCTTCGACTTCGTCTTTTTTTATTTTTTTATTTTTGTATGTTATTGACTGATGTACTAAAATTAACTATTAAGTATTCCTATGGATGTTGGTCTGTATTCTCATATGTTCAGTTACCAAAAGTCTGCAAATAAAACGTAATAATAATAGTACTGTGGTCCATACAGGGACAGAATAGCGTATATAGCATTTACTGACTAGTACAACGAATCTTAATTCCTATCGATATTTTTAACAAATTTCTCCATTAACCAACCAAAACTACTTTTACATAGTTTATCTATACAAACATCTATGTTCATCTTACATGTAAATTTTAATGTGTCTTAACTGCGTGTATACGTTGTTAACAAATCCCGTTTAAGGCATTACCTTTGAGTGATATAATTTGTTGATTGTACATATTAGTTTGTCACCATCAAGTTTAAAGTTTCCGGTACTATTAAAACCCATATTCAGTGATTCCAAGCCAATTCGACACCAGACCAAAAATCATGTCAGCAAAAACCGTTTTTTGTTATTAAAATATGAAAACCCCTTTGATTTCGTGTAAATTGCATTAACACCAGGTTGGGGTGTGTTGAGACAAAGGTGCTGGGGCTACTTGAATAGCCGATGACGGAACACGATTTACCCTTCTCCATATCGACGGATTGAGCTGAAATTTGGTATGTAGACTCCTTGGTCGATTCCCCGGGGGGAATTTTCACCCAATTTTGAAAATTCATGTTTGGCGCCTAAATTTCGAATTTTGAAAGTAACACTAAATTTTTTCGATCTTTTTGCAGTGAAATGTTTTTACACTTTTGTGTCATACGTTTGAACACCAAATTAAACTTCTCATTGCTTTTTAAAAAATGTATCAAAATGTATTATAAAGTCTGCAAAAAAATCGAAAAAATTGGGTGTTATTTTCAAAATTTTGGAGCCAATCATGAATTTACAAAATCAGATGAAAATGCCCCCTGGGGAGGAGTCTACGTACCAAATTTCAGCTCAATCCGTCGATATGGAAAAGAGTAAATTGTGTTCCGTCATCGGCTGTTCAAGGAGCCCCAGCACTTTGTCTCAACCCACCCCAACCTGGTTTTCCAGCAATTTACATGAAATCAAAGTGGTTTTCATATTTCAATAACAAAAACGATTTTTGCAGACATGATTTTAGGTCTGGTGTCGAAGTGGCTTGAAATCACTGATTAAGAGATTATTCAGAATATTTTCCAGTAACGCATAAAAAATTTTCTACTTCAATCGCCTATGCTTTTATTTTACCCAACAGGACCCGTATGCAAAACGAAAGGTTACCCTAGAAGTTAAAACATTAGCCCTAACCTGATATGAACTCCAAAGGTAATCCTAGAAACTAACTCTGTGGTCAATTTATTCACAAACACTTTCATGTTTGCAAACCCCCAAAATTAACCCGCCATAACATTCCATAACCTTTTTATTCCTTCTGCGATTTTTCCGAAAATGTAGTGATTTATGATAAGAAAGTACTGTTTTACTTCAAATTTTAAACATCGAGAACTTCATGGGGAATTAAATGGAAACTTTAAAATCATTTCTGATGAACACGCTAAGTGATTTCTTGAAAACGATTACAGCTATCACGTAATTAAAATCAAGCATGTTTTCTCGGTGATTGCTTTTCAAAAACAATTAAAAAACTCGCTTTACATTTTACAATGTAAAGCGATATGTAACTAAATTTACATATCGCTTTTCTGATATTTGAATTTATCATGTTTTAGCCAACATTTACCAATCTAAAGCCACCAACTCCTTTAAAACAATACTTTCAAACTTTTCAATTAATAGTATTTCCTGTTATTTTCTGACATAATGATCGCGAGCTTTCTTTGCAAGCATGATTTTTTGGAAGCTGTGGTAGCTTCCAAGATCTTATTTGATCATACATGTATTACTTGCTGACTAAATGTGAAAGTCTGGAAGGTTCTCCGAATACACTAGAATGTCAGTTAAGTCTCATATTTGGTTCTATTAGGACCGTGAAATTTAAATCTTCTACAAAACAAAACCATATCATATTGCCTGAAATTTACCTGCTACATACCTATTGTGTACCATAAAGCGACCAAAGACCTAACAATATCAATCATTTGCTGACATTTTTAGACTAAAAATCATTTCATAGTTTAGGATAGCAAAAGCCAAGATTTTGTTTTAACGTGTTGCGTTTAGTTTTTAGTGGTACAATCATCACCAATACGACAGCGTGAACTTACCAGCAAAACTATTTTAAAGCCTAAATTAAATTACAAGTTAAAATTTAGTAAATATTTTTGTAATATAAAGGGTATACACATGGAGTACGTATAGATTTAAGTTGAACTGTAATATTATGACAAGATAGGCTACAGTAATATCATAGAAGAATCTATTAAAATATTTGACGAGAAAGGTCTGTATTAAGATTGTAGCATATCATAGTGAATATAAAAACAAGGTTTAGCCGCAGGATATTTTATTGATTTTCTAAATCCCATGCTAAGCTGTGCTTCCTACTTCAAATACATTTTCAAGCGGACAAGTAATAATCCTGTAGCCTGTTGATTGCTTTTTCCCGACGTGTGTTACGAACATATCAGAAAATGGCAGAATTTTGTATAAAATTTGGCATATTTAAGGGTTCGCTCTTCGAAACTGTCACCAAACCAAAAGTTTTAAAATAGGGAACGGTGATATTAAATTCACAAATTCGCTTTTGAATTTGAATTTACCACAAACACCTCCACAATCTATTTGAATCGCCACATGTCCCGTATGTTATCCGTTCCAAAAACATACAGTGGTTTGAATTTCTCCAACGGACAACTAGTCTAAATTAAAGTTAAAAAGCTATTGCTGTCGAATGCCGACAACCCTTACTTCGAAAAACCATTACAATATACTGCGCAGCTAGATTCAATTCTGGCCAGGAAACCAATATCCGCAAAAATTAATGATATTCGGCGCCTTGTAAAATTAATTGAAATGTTAATAGGAGGTTTAGCAAACGATTTTTAAACACCTTCAAACATCATTTTAACTATTGCCTTCATCTTGGACACGTATTATAATGGAAACTCCTTCTTTGCATCCAAATTCGGAAACTTACATAACGAAAGTTGCAGGTCATTCGAGCGTAAACTGTGATGCAAGACAAAACGACTGTTTTACTTCATTAAAATGAAGAAAGAAGGAAGCATTCGACTTGTACTTTACACAACACTACTTTTCTTTTGTTGGATTTCTAATCTACCCACCTCTCACTCCTTCGGTTTGCGGCTACTTGAGTTACTTCTTAAAGATACGACTTTCACCCAGTGCATCACGGCTTATTTTCATGGTTTCGAAGAGCTAGGAGCAATTGAGGAAAGTCACGAAAAATATAACATTTTTTTGAGAGAGCCCTACTCAAACAATGAGTTTTCACCGCATTGCGTACAATATGTGGTGCTTGGACGGGAGTACATGAAACAAGTTAGCAGGCACGTTTCCCGCTATGAAGATCTGGCATCCGTTATTCTCTTTCCGATTCTAAAAAAATACGCAGTTGACCAGAAATTTAACAATGAATACATGCACCGTGTGATATGGGACGTGTTTAGTGTGGATTTCACCTTACCCTTTATTCTTTATCTTGGATAATGGAGCTATTTTCGAGACCCTGAAATACAACGTAGGTTTCGAAATTCAGAAACTGCCAGCTAGCAAGATCCTGGTGGAATTGAAACAACGAAGAGTGGAAAATGGAGAAGCAACAGTCGTTGTTTATTGGCATTACATGTGCTACAACTACTGCCCATTTCATTGGTTAAAAGCTCGAAACTTTGGGGAACTTCTGCCACCAATTGATCTTCACAACATGCATTTTTATAATGCAGATCAACGAACAATCCACATTGCACTATTCCATAGGTTTAGAGTACCTAAACTGTATATTGTTAATGAGTGCACTAAATTTGCAACAAAGCTATCGACCATTCACTGTGACTACCAAGTGATGGCAATACTGTTACTTTCAAATTTGCACAATTTCACGCTTCAATTCTACAATATGAGAGTGTCATCAGAGGAAGAGACATTTATGGAGTTGACAGACAGGCAGTATATTTATTCCCCGCTACCACATACGTTCAAAGATTCAAAGATTAAAACATCGAACTTAATAATGCGCTCCGGAAAGTTGGATAACATGGCATACTACTGTAGGAGGGAACACGTATCTAATGTTCAAGAGGAAACTAGCGTGCTCCACTGGATATCACCGTTTACTTCGAGGCTCTGGCTCTATTGCTTTACTCTTTTGGGGGCTATACTTTTGGTTGAAATTAATTTGAAGCATTCACTCTCTGATTCTCTTTCCGAGGTCATTGGCATTCTTGGCCTGGCTATTGGGCAGTACACGCTGCTCGTACCCACTAAAATGGTGATTTTGACTAGTTTCTGTGGCCTTGTTATTCATTCATTTTACGAGAGTCAGATTACTAGCTTAGCTATAGTTCAACAGCCAGAGGAAATAATACAATCGCTTAACGAGCTTTTTGAAAAAGGATATAAAATTCTGGAATTGAAAGAGTATTCCATCGACCGTTTTAAAATGGATTTTAAAGTCCGAAAAATTGAAAATATGCTAAATGGCAGCTTCTACAGATATGCAAGCTATTACGAGGATGACAAAAGGAAACGGACAATGTACTTGGGAACTGTTACTGGAAAAACTAGATATGCATCCTACGGATCTGTAAATAGAATGTACGCGGCGCTGCCTTATGATACGGAACTTGTGCGAAAGGAAACGGGCTTTGCGGACATAAACTGCCACGCTGTACCAGACAAATTCTTCCCAACTGAAAAGTACTGGGAAGCGTTCACACTCAACCGACATTGGTTGAGAAAATCTCTGCTGGCAATGGAATCAGCGGGATTACAAATATGGGAAGCTTGGTCGAATTGGGCAAACACACTCAAATTCATAGTTGACGAAAGAAGACAAATGAAAGAGGGAACCTGGATGGGTGACAGCTGTTTTGAAAAAACAGAGTTGGGACCCGCCTACATAAAAATCCAGGAGTTGAGCTCATTCATGCTACTTTTACTCTGTCCACTTTTACTGGGAGTTGTCATGTTGGCATGGGAATTGTATTCAAAAAATCTAAAGGATGCTAACAATGGAGAAGAAAAAATGATTAAGTTTAAGGTGTTTAAGTCATTTTGTTTTTATCCCACATGTGTAAAGGTTGACAAATGAATGTTGTAATAGCCTATAAAAAACTGTAACATGACTAATAGACGCACTATTAGATTGTAGAATGTAGTTTGGTGATGGCACAATGTTCAATTTTCTCTCTAAATACGGAAGCATATTCATTCGCTCCTGGAAACAAACATTTTCATTAATAGAGAGCAATACACAATATTCGATAAAATATTTGTTACACTGGACGTAGTTATATTGAGGCAATTATTTTATAAATATAGGGTATTTTTAAAGAACAAAGCAATCAATTAAAAACTGTTCAAATACACTTTGGAAATAAATCAACCAATTTACAAGCATTTAATCATTTGACTTGTTTGTGATGGTCATCATGTTATTTTACTGTATTATTCTTATTTCATACTCACTATAAGACAAGAACACAATTATGCTACCGTTTATTATAAACTAATGAATATATTTAACTGAAACGATCAGAATCGTTTCTGAACACATTCACTGACAATAGAACTACAATGCATTTTGCTAGCGAAACATTTACATTTCATAATTTGGGCCGCAACACGACTCTCTGTTTTTTGCATGTCGAATGCACAAATTTCTTTAACTTGCGTAACTGCTGAAAAATGTGAACGTCATAAGTTTCATTCCGGAATGCTGGAGAATTCTCAATTCCCAAATACTTGAGAGACTTGAGTTAAAAAAAGGTGACGGATTGGAAGAGTGTATTTGAAACACAAGCTTTCCAGCTTTGGGAGCTGGATTTTATAGTCCCGCAGTTGTTTGTTGCATGTCACCGCATTATCAATGAGAATTAACTCCTTGAAACCGTTCCAGAAAAGGATAAGTCCGTCAAACATAGTTGCAATGTTGTAGTCATCAAACACTGCCTCGTTGTCATATTTTCTAGGGTCGTCATAATTAATATCATGGTCACTGCCACTCTCTCTAGCTTCAATTTTCAAATAGCCCATAATCAATTTTTTTTTGCAAACGCTTGCAAATACCCACGGTCCATATAAAAGTGATCTGAATCCATTTTTCATATGTCACAAACTCGAACAAATAACGTTTTCGTATCCATAGACGTAATTTTAACATAGCATAATTGCAAGCGGGTCAACCGTTTGCCTCTAAGTTTCCACCTCTAGTTGAAAAGTGGCGGACTTTACGGCGACTGCGGGTTGGGAACTTGTGGTTGGGGGCTAACTTCACGTGGCTGGGGTTTGGGCTAACTTCACGGGGCTGGGGCTGGAGGTTAACTTCACGGGGGTTGTGAGTTAACTTCACGCACACAGTGAGCTGAGGGACGTACAGAAGCACCATGTTAGCCTGCTCTAACTTCAACTGTTACGCAGCTTATACATATGTCAAACGATAACTTGAAACAGCACATTGTCTCAGCCATGAGAAAAACATTTGGTACGATAAACAGCCGTCCTTTCAAGCGTTGCAACCTATTCTCTTATTCTCTTTCAAATGTATCAACTAAATCAACTTATCACAACCGTAAAGCTCAACGAATATAGCCTACTCACGATCAGTGTGGGTTTTATTACTAGCTTACATGTTGAATGGCAGTTAAACTGTAAATCGTGTAAATAAGTTTTGTTTTTTACAAAATTCGTCAAATTCGTAAAACTCTCTACCTAACCCCCAACATTGGATGCCTACGAAGTACTATCCTTGATTATACGTTCAGAAAACCCATTAAATGCTGCAGTTAATCACCAAAATGTACATGTACGTGGTATTTTATCCTTTCATGAAATAACATCAGCCATTTCACTGCAGACATGTGTGGATTTCTGATCACGTTTGCTGTAAAAGAAAAAAATATATGTTTTTTTGACGAAAAAAGAAGACTATATGCTTGATTCCTTACTTATTATGTACCTTTAGGTACATATTAAGATCACTTTGTATCGCGTCGTCGTCGTCTGTCTGTCTTTGGGCACGATAACTTTCGAACCGCTTGACTTTTTGAAATTCTGATTTCACCTATCGATAGCTTAGGTCAAAGCAGAGGCTGAGTTTGGAGATGGGTTATCTAGAGTCACGGGAACAAGGTTAACTGATAAGCTAAGCCAATATGATAAGCGTCACATACAGCTTATGATATATCAATCGAAAGCTACTGCACTGCTGATTATCAACATGCATTTGAAATTTAAATCAGAACTTCAGAACAGGTTCGAAAAGCACGGTTAAGTGTTTCGAATGACCAAAATGGCTTGTAATATATCATTCGAAAGCTACTGCAGTGCTGATTTTAAATATGCAGTCGGGAAGTCAAACAAGGTTAAAGGTCACGTACAAATGACACACTTGGGTTGTGATGTATCAAATGAAAGCTAGTTTATGATTCCCAAGTCACAAAATACGTCATAATCTTGTCTAAAGGTACATGGCTACATCTCGAATTGTTGGGTTTATTTACTTTAAAAATTTGATACATCTATTAAATACGGCTAAATTGATTGTGCGGTTTCAAATAAGAGAATTACAACAGAATTTTGCAATTATTATATATAACAATATACAGCAAAAATAACAACTTGATCACTTAGCAAATAAATACGAATGTTTAAATTGTGTGCCCTTAATAAATTACATTTACTGTGTTTTTTTGCATCAAACTATTGTATAGTTTTTGCATCATTCATTCGTCATACTTTACGCATTTTGGATAAAGACAAAATGACTTAAAGACTTTAAACTCTATATATATCATTTTTAGTTCTCTATTTTTAGCATCGCTTAGATGTTTTGAATACAATTCACATATCAACGACACAACGCTCATTAAAATTGGACAAAGAAGAATCAGCATAAACGAGGTCATCTCCTGGATTTTTATGTAGGCAGGTCCCAATTCCTTTTTGTCAAAGTAGCTATCACCCACCCAGGTTCCCTCTTTAATTTTTCGTCTTTCGGAAACAATGAAGTTGAGTGTGTTTGCCCAATCCGACCAAACGTGCCATACTTGTAATCCCGCTGACTCCATTGCCAACAACGATTGTCTCAACCAATATCGGTTGAGTGTGAACG
>JAQGAP010003645.1:0-11967 GCA_034697805.1 Orchesella bifasciata | reverse complement strand
ACAATAGCATTATTATATTCGTGCCCGATGAATTGTTTTGACTTTGACTTTGCGTGGGCCCCCACCAAATCCTATTACAATCATGAACTGAATTACAAATGAGAAAGCAGCTTAATTGTGAACAAATAGAGCTTCCGTTTCGTGTAGATGTTATTCTTTAACACTTATTTGCACTCACGCCATAATTCAGCCACATAATACAATATAACTTATTTGCTTCGAGACGTGAGGTGCTTCAAATTGCAAAAGCTTACATCAGCAAATTTCAATTCGGCGAAATTTAAGATTAATTTTGAATAAAGTTTCGTCGAAACTGTTTACGACAGTTGATTTTAATAGGCACTTTTGCTAATAAACTTTTCCTTCCAAAAAGAAGTAGGCATATGAAAGTTTATATCGTTTTCCAAATTCGCCAATAAGCAGAAGATAGAATTTTTGTACATAAATATTGTACCCAAGATGGAGCAGCTCCGACCTCATCGAGTTGATGTGTTTCTCATTTATTAAGCTTGTGCACACACAGAGTATCGCACGTCAACCCTAAAACGTAGGTATAATATATTTTCTCAGAGCATCATTCCACAAAATAATTGAATGTTTCCCCGTCATAATCATAACTCCGGTTGTGCGCCCTATTTGGGTTAAATGAGGTGAGGTAGAAAATCACTGGAGAGGAACACCTTACTTTACCAGCCGTCTTCCTTCTTGTTTCCCGTTTCGTGCTTTTTCAAGAGTAAAGCAACGCCGTAGTTTCGTATTTTTGAGCACATTTATTAAAGGGTGCCTAGTTTACGATTGTTTTGTAAATAATATAGCACGTAGTTACTGGCATGTAGACAACCGCATCCCGCACATTTTTCAGGGAGTATAATGTACGTAATCAATTTTATCATTGAGCATCGTCTTTCCTCATTATGTTATACTACAACGGTTCCGTAAGCAAGGTTTTTTGTAGGCTCACTTGAAAATAAACCCTCATCTCATGATGATCGTGATTATAATAGGTGCATCTACATCCACATCCACCTTTCTTTACACAAGTCACGTAGATAAGTACATACTGCCTTCGTTCTGTGTTGGATTAAGTATATAATATACGGACGTATAATGAGTTCATTTGAGATTCGAAGAAGTAGTTGCGAAGGGAGTAGTAAAGAGTAAAAGATGAAAAAACTTGAGGGCTCCACAGGGAAAGAAAGAGAGAGAGAGGGAAAGTAAAACACAGCATAAAGTGAAAAACGAGAAAAGGGCTACAAAAGGAACTAGTTCACTAGACTCACTCAATACTATATATGCCATGGCTGAGTTTTTTGTACCGGCAGTAATGGAGAGCAAGAGCAAAAGAAAGCAAAAAGGAGGAAACAGAGGAGGAAAATAAAAGGAAAAGAGAAAGACAGAAGGGAAGAGTATGTTAGGTGAGCCTTTGCTACTTACTGAGGAAGAAAGAAGGAAAAAATGTGAAGAAGCAGCCTCCTGATTCCTGAATTATGAATGAGTCCACTTTATTCCATCCCTTTCTTGTGCTTCTACTCACTCAACTGTCTGTACACCGCACCATTTCATATTACAAGTTGACTCTCTCTCATACGCAAATACCCAAATACAAGGATATTACTGTTGAAGAAGAATGCATTGTACGATTGTTGTGGAGGGATTTTATAGTGGAATAATAATACCATATCATCAGCACAACCTTAGAGTACGCATGGTTAATAACATGCATACTTTTCTCAGTCTCTGCTAATAAGATACGGTGGTTGGAAAACTCACTTGAAAATACAAAGCCAGAAAGGTTAGAAAAACAAGAAGCGCACACGTGCTCCACTAATGTAGTGGTATAGTGTGCTCAGAACTCCACTCGCACTCACCCTTCCATTTTCTTCTTTTCTCATTTTGCTCATTTCATTTTTCTCTCTTTGATTCTCAACAAGGAGGAGGAGAAATGAGGATGAAGTCAAGAGCCAGACTGGGATGATAGGCAGGGAATATGGTGGAAAAATTGTAGCTTGATATATTCATCCTGCTTTTTCCAACTTCTTCCTACTCCTGCAAAACTGAGATAAGACCTTGATCTCCGGGATGTAAAGCAGCGGTAAAAAGTTTATTGTCGTTATTTCGTTAGCATTAACGGCTTTATACTTAATATTTGACGTTGAGTCAAGTAATATCCCACCTCTCAATGCAGATGAGTGAGAGGTTCATCGTTAGATACTTTTGCTGTACATTAGTTGCGGTGGGGGGAAGGCTGGCTTTGAGAAAATTCTAAATTTGTACGGATTTTTACCGTATTAAATTCTCGCATAAGTAAGTTTTCTCAAAACGTTGATAAACTTTCTTTTTAGCATTAACTCTGCTTGTTAAAGTTATTTCTGGAGTGGGTAGCATGGCAACGAGTGAAATACTTTAATCATTGAAATTTTAATGCGGCCATCTACTTGCAAAAAGCCCCTCAAAGTTCTGCACTGCAGGTAATAAATACTGTGTCAAAAAATATCAATTTTTCACCATAAAAATTTATTTAGTCGCCGCTCATCTTGGCAGCTGCAGTTATCCCAAGTACGTACTTCCGTCACGCTGCTGAATATATTGTTTTGCCAAGCGGCGGTTTGTGTTGTTGCTTTGTTTGAAAAAAAGGATAATATATCAGATCCCTTAGAATTTTGCTCAGTGTTAACCCGAAAGAATAAAAATATCAGGTCATTTTTATTCCTACGATGTAATGCACGGGAGAACAAGGAAGATGTGCGAAAAGTATCTCCATCCACTATATTCACTTCAAAAAACAGGACAGTATTCTGTTTTATTGTGTTTTTGTAGCGTATCTCTTTTACCTCCTGCTTCCTCATAGCTTGGTTCATGATCCATGTATGTAAAATGAGCTGATTTCATGTTTTCAAGTAGTCTCAGGAAAAATTTATGAGTCGGGTAATGGGATATGTTGCGTTTCAAGCTGGGGAAAAAAGTGGAAAGGAGAAAAGCACCTGATATGTACCTAATACGGCAAACTTTGTAGAATTTTGAGCTGCCATCGCGTCCTTACTACACAAGTGCCACCACTCTTTTGTGACATTATACAAAATAAAATCTAGCGCAAAGCTGCTCCACTGCCAGTTGTGCATATTTGAACAATTCTTCCCTTTTTTATCCTTCCCTCTCTCCCGTTGAAAGTTATCAGAGGATCAGAAAAAGGTAAGCATCACACACGACGCGATAAAATGGTCTATGTCACAAAAGCAGCACTAGCATAAATACGGAATAGATCTGTTGAACGCTCCAAAAATCTGTTTGGTTTCTCAGTGGACAGCGAGGACAAATGCAAACCTCGGAGTAAAAGCTAGGTTTGATCTGAAGGTGGAAACGGGCTACATAAAGTGGCGTGCACAGTGAATAGTTATCCTAGATTTTATTTTAGACGTAAGATAATGGAATGGTCGTAGTTTTGTGTACACACAGAAACACACACACTCTTCCTATTCGCATCTGTAATAATACCTGAGCTTCACTTTTTACAACGGAAGTAGGGACGAAAGAATTCTCTGAAGAGGAGTGAAGTGAAGATACCGCA
The DNA here is from genome assembly GCA_034697805.1 of Orchesella bifasciata. Lineage (NCBI taxonomy): Eukaryota > Metazoa > Arthropoda > Collembola > Entomobryomorpha > Orchesellidae > Orchesella > Orchesella bifasciata. Next base: position 8,402 of record JAQGAP010003645.1, on the reverse strand, counting down.
GTGGTGCTATTGCTCACAGCTTAAAAATACGATGTGTTGGTTGGATACGCTAGGAATGAACGTGCATGTCCCAGGATACGGCATAATGAGCACACAGGTCGGCATTGATTAGGCTCACCTATTATTCATAGATATTTGGAAGACCAACGCCAAAAGCTGCAAGACTTGTTTTTCTCAGAAAGTAGGTAGTTGATACACACACCCCATTATGAATTCCTTTTCGTCCATGTGCAAAATTTATTGTGTACACTACACCACACCACACGGGTGTTCCATACATCATCATCTTCACAAGATGGATGAAGTGCTTCATATCTTGGAATTTTCTTCTTTACATTCTCCGCCGTTGATACATTTCTTATTCCCATTTCTCAAAACAATCTTCGATGAAACTACACTCAGGCTGGTGTTGGAATTGGAAGTTGAAAGCATGCACAAATTATGTAGGTGCTCAACCGCCCGATAATACCTATTATAGTGAGGTGTGAGACACAGAACAGAGGCCATTTTGTGGCGTTGTGTGTGGTGTAGTGTAAAAACAACTTTCGTAACTATTGTGCTGAGCAAATTTGTGGCTATCTCAATCATTACGTTGGAAAGGCTTCAGGTGAAACAAGGAAGGCTGGCAAAATGCTCAGATTTACATAGTATCAGTCCTCGCTAAAATATGAAATGCAGGCCGCCCGAGAGAGAGAAAAAACCTTTGCATGTTGTGTACATGGTCAAACACCACCAAAGCCGGTGACCAGGTATCACGTGAGGACCAGGACGCTCGCTCTCTTTCCATATCTCCCTCTCTCATCTTCAGTTTTAGTGTACACTATTTTTGTTGCATTGCGTCATATAGAAAACTGGAGTTGATTTCACAATCCTCACGGAACAATACGGATTTAGACCAGCACCTATTTTGTTTGTGCTTAAGGAAGGGAAACAGCTTTCCTCCTAATAATATTATTCCCTCTTTTCACAATGAAGAAGGCTGTTGAGTGAGTATAGTTCACAACAGGCACGGCATAGTATCCCCACGTAATGTTGATTTGATAAGCAAGATGATGCTTTCAGATTAGCTCATGCATACTGGGTGGGAGAGAGATAGGATATTATGTATGTGCACTCATCCAAAGATAAAGCCATTTTCCCTATTTACTCTTTTACCGTCCATGTCAAACTAACTCTGGCCACAACATAGGAAAATGAAGACCACAAAATTTTGAGCACTCTCTAATGCAAGCTAAGTACACGGAACGGATATACACCTACACGTGCCTAGATATACTTGTTAAACCCCCTGTTTGGAGTTGGCCACAGTCGAAGTAGTAGTAGTGAAATGAAACCAAACCGTATTCAAGGAAACTGAGCCTGAAGATAGGAAAAACGTATATTCTCAGACAATGCTCCTGCTGATGCTCTGCTTTCTCCCATTTGACTCATTCGCATTTGCTCCCGCTAGTTTACAGGATTAGAGGAAGCAAGCCAGCGAGAAAGAAGGTCTTTATCACAAAATGAGAGAGAAGAGCCAAAACGTTCTCCTCCTCCCTGAGCTTAATGCTGTAGTTCCGTGGTCATGTGAAAAGTTGGCTGTTTTTTGTCTAGTTTCTCGTCCCATCATCATCCACCATACCATTTGCGAACACTTTTCTCCTTGTTGGCTGTTTATTTTTTGTGTGGTGGCTGGGGCTTCATACGGCTTTATGCGATATAAACGGGGATGTGGTCAGCTCTAAATTTTAAATGAGAAAATAGAAAAGCGTCTCTGCATATGTAATGGGGTCAGAAAACGGCTTCCAGTTATATCTGACGTTTTAACCTGAGTCTTTACAACTTTTTTTACGAAGCTAAGGTTAAATTACACGGATATATAAGGTATACACGTAGGGATTGGGCTAGATAGTGTCCGAAATTGGAAAACGATGACCTTTGAAAAATTTGATGCTGACATGGGAAAATGGACTTGTTTCTTGTTTTGATCATATAAAACTTATTTATAAACAAAGTCTCATAGGAGAAAGCGACTTTATGCCATGTCACGTTAAGTTGTTAAAATATTGGTGGAAGAGAGTATGCTAGCTAAGCATTTTGGAAGTGTACAAGATAAGAACTGGGAGACGACTTGAAAAGAATGTCATTTATATGTAATAATGGATGCTCCTCCGTCCTCCGTGTGTGAGTGCTGTAAGATAAGATGCTATAAAACAAAATGAAATTCATTTATTATTCATGAGAGTCAAGGGTTTTATTTGAGGTTAGAGTCGTTCCATCATCGTCGTCAATCAGTCAAAAGGAGACACTTTTTATGGAGTGAGCTCCGAGTCAAAATTCGAAGCGCGTATTTATATTACATTATGTAAATGTTGTCTCTCAGAGTGAAAATGTAGTTCATGTGTGAGGGGAAACAATTTCTACGCAATATTGTTTGCTCTTCTCTTTTCTTAATTTCGTGCTGTTTCTTTCTCTGAAATTAAAGTCCCTCTTCTCATTTTCTCTGCGACTCTTTTTCCATGTTTGACATCTCTGCTCTGCACTTTCTATTTTCCAGCTACACCTTGTCCCGCTTTAGGATGGCTATATCTAATTCCAGTTGTTGACGTAAAGTTTTATAATTTCATGACATGTCCGACTCTCTCGGATTGCGTAAATGAACGAACAAACGTGAAAAGGAACTTATTGACGTAAATATTGCAAAAACAAAAGGAGCATCCCACGCAGCACAAAGCCGGTATCCACTTTTATGAAATGGAGAATGCTCCAACTTTTTCTGTTTCAACCCCATTTCATAAAATTTACTCCAAGGGAGTGGAGTAAAGTGAGAACAGTGTATTTTTAGAAGGTGTGTACAGACTAGGTAGGTATCCGTATTGATTTAGGAGGAATAAATGCTCGACTAAAAGAATTTTATTGACGAATGACGTGACGGCTCCTGTTCGCAAACAGTTTGCCGTGATCGGTTTCTGATTTCTGAGCTTTAGGCCGGAAATGTAGATCAAAAATATGTGGATGGGAGAATGAGGTCAAAGCTGGATTATGAATACTACATTCAAATTCCTCCGTAAAAAGCAAACTGCACAAAAAAGAAAAAAATCTATTGGCCCCTATTATTTCCGCTATGCTGCTACAAAACATACCGTGTATCGATCCTAATGTTGATGGTGCTTTGATGATGATGCTGCTGATGGGCCTTCAAAGCAAGGCGAAAGAATTAAGTATTTCGCTGTTCGTATGTATCCCATTGTTAATGCTGCACAAAGTAGGAAGTTTGTGAGTGAAGAAAGGAATAGATAGTACATTGTGCCCTAAACTTTGTATAAGTTGAAGACGCTTTTCGCGTGGGGGGAGTGAATGAATGGCTTGTGCTCACAGGCACCTTTCTGACGGGGAACTCTAAAGCCCTACCAATGTAAACCAAGCCCTACGAATTGAACGTTAAAATTTTTGAAAAAAAAAGAATCTCTGAATGTGCAAGCAAAAAGCATTCTCAAACTTTACATCGGATCTATAGGTGAAAGTTAAAGTCTGCCTTTAATGAATCCCTAAATAGTCCCATCATGGTATTTACTCATTGTGTATTAATAGAGCATTTGCGATTTCATAATCTTGATGATGGAAGAAAATGATGAATTTGTTTTCTTCTCCATTTGATGAATAGTTGAGAGGCAACTCTATTTTTTTTACAGAATATGCACATTTTTCTTCCAATTGCACTCATCTCTAGACACATAATGACGTGTGGTAAAGACGTTGCTGTATATTTTAAAAATCTCATTGACTCAGCACATATTCTTATTACAATTCGCAAAAAAAGTAAAACTGTATTCCCAGCTGGTGCTTTCACGTCCGTGCCTCCAAAAGTATATTGTATCACTTGCTCTCTCCCAAAACAAAAGTGGACTCCACACTACTCTATTCATAGGCTCGTATTTGAATTAGGAAAACAGAAAAAACTTTTTCCTCCTCACTTTTTTGTTTCTAGTGACGACAGGCATCTCATCAGAAAAGTGCGACGAGTGGTTCCTCCATGCATTTGTATATTCACTTGTCTAGTTAGTGGTAGCACTTACGTGTCTCGATTTTCCCTTTCTTGTGCCATGTAGTCTTGTAGTACATAAATAATTTGTTCGTTTTTTATTATTTTTATCAACAAGCACACACAACTAAATAAATTAGTTACAAGCTTTCATCAGCGACGAGTTTTTCTGTTACGCTAAAACAACATTCATTCTTGTAGCAGAATGTTTTCTTCTTTCTCTTCTCCTCTCTCTCCCTTCATCCCACAGTGGAAAGTTGAATGCATTATAACGTCAAGCATGCAAGCATGCATGAATATACATGAAACCTCCTCTAGTCCCAGTTTCTGCAGCAAAAAGAAAAAGTTTGCAGCCTCGAGCTCAAAATCGTACACATGTTCATGCATGACAAGGCAACGCAAACCTGGGTTCTTTGAAGAGACTGACTGACTGAGTAGAAAGGAAAAGAAAGTTTTGGGTTTTTCTCTGTCTCTCTCTCTCAACCCAGAGAAAGTACAAATTGTATACTTACTCACGGTGCTACTTACTTATTTCAAAATATGTATGTATAATAAAATATTACATAGGGAATTAGTACATAAAGCATTCATAGCGATTTTGTAAACTCGTCGCTTCCACTTCCCAAAGTGATAGGAAGAGACAAGGAACAAGTAGGGAAACTCTGGAATAAGCACATGGGATATTTTTTTGAGGAAAAGCAGGTAACAGGATGTAGAATATAAAGTGAGTGAGACTAGTGGGACTACAAGGGAAAAAGGTGAAGTGCTTTATTTTGTTGAAGTTTTTTAGAAGCAATTGTGCAGTAATAGTGGTGTTGCTGCTGGAATCGTAGTGGTGCACACACAAGAGTAGTAGACTGGGCTGCGAGTGTGTGAAATGGCGAGAGAAGAGAGAAGGATTCTGCTGAATTGAGTTTGAGAAGAGAATATTTTTGTGGAGACGAGAAAAAAAGGTGAAATTATTTTATTTGGAAAAGTAGTTATGCTTGTGTTGTGTAGCTGTTGACGGATGGCATATATATACCATATTCCAATTCACTCACAATGGAATCCCGAGCTGCTTGGTTGTTTGTAATGGTCGTGGTGGTGACGAATAGGTTAGTTTTATACCATGTTGCAAGGAAAGGACGGCTCTTTTCAACGGTTCTTGTGGATTGTAGTAGGTATATACTTTTTTGTATTAGCCAAAGGCTTTCCTTACTATCAAAACCTAGGCTCCATGCATTAGCTCAGGTGAGTATTGGAGAAAGTAAGTAAAATAAAAAGGAAAGCAAATACAAAATAGGCAATCTTTTTTTATTCCTCAACAACCGACCACACACACATACTCATGACGATACAATAAGTGCCAGTCGCCACTGGATGGGAATTACTTGTGTGTTTTTTTCCATTTGCTCCAATTTTATCTTCAGTCAAACTCAAACCAGCCAATGTACTATTTTGGGAAACTGGAGTACCTAATAATAGCCATGGGAAGAATTCTTACAAAAAAAACTATGTATGTATGAATGAAACCCAAAGAAACATTTGACAATGAATAGCTTTTTAGTTCGTTATCGGACAAGAGCAACTTTGCAATGAGCCATTTGTGGAGTAAAATAGAACACGTTTCAACATGATAATGGGAATACTTAGGGAAACGCAGAGACAATATCTTATTCAAGTGCGGAGTGTGCAAAACTTTTCCTCAGCTTATTTTTACTCTATATACCGGAAAGACCACACAATTTTCATCATCCGCAAAGTCACTAGTCTTGCTAGGTTGCATTTATTGCCTTCCATGAATTCACCTGCAGACCATTGTCATATGATAAATGATCACTTCAGTTTAATTTATAATTTTGTATCACGCCAAAAATGTCTGCAGTGCAGTGTGGGATGGTGTGGTAGGGAGTATCCCCTTCACCTACCCAATTTCACTTCCAATATCATCAAAACTGAAACTTTCCTTCAGGTTCAGGTATTTCCGTATTCTACTCGACCAGAGTATTATAACATATTAGATTATATTGGTACAAAATAAGGTAATTTGAAAACTGCTGGTGACGATGATCATGATGATGATCATCATTGTTCTCCTCAAAACAGCAGTAGGTAGGCAGAATATGCAGCTACTCATTCTCCGCAAAGCTATTCCACGAAAGGCTATTAGCATTAGTTGGAGTTGGACCGGTAGAATTTCATGGTGAAAGAGGAAGCCCGAGTCTAGAGTCTAGACCTAATAAATCCAGACTGAAAAGGTAATAAACGTCGTTCATTCATTTTTCTATGAGGGAAACTACGATGTAGCACGTGATACTAATTCATTTTTCCATTCGATATTAATACTTTATACTGAAATAAAGTGTGCAAGCCACCAGCAATGCATTGGAGTCTCCAGCGCGTACATTTTGTGTGTGTCTACATCCGTGCAGAATTATGGATGCATGAATAAGCCGAGGTTATGCATTACAACAGATCCCTAGCATCGTCAATACCATGCGTCATCTGTTCTGGTCATACTCACGGGTTTGCGACCGGCATAATTAACTTTTATGCTTCTTCGCACATTTATTCATTTAAAACTCCTCTTTGGCTACAAAAAAAATCGGGTATCTACATAACTTGTTAACAGGCTTAGTGCTCATGGAATTATCTCCAATTACTGGAATCCCAATAAAGTTTATCACGAAATTTGGCCAACAAATCAATTATAGTTTGGAGGATACCAAAACCAACTTGTGCATTACAGCCGATCTCCAAGGTTATATATTCGCAGGAGCATGCACGGATGATTTGAGACCTAACATAAAATCAGAAAGGTTATGGTTCCACATGTCTGTCCTATTTTTTGCCTTTTACCAAAAAATTTCTGCAAATAGGCAGCTTCAGTATGTCTTCAAAGTAAGTCTGTCAAATCCTGTTTCCCTATCATTATTTGAAGTCAACCCTATTTTCCTTTTTGATGTCGGAATAATATATCCTCTCAAGCGAAAAGGAACAAGTTGCATGACATTTTCTAAAGACTAATCGTCCTCATTCAGCCTTTGTACTCTGTCAGAACGCACACTAAGTAATGGACGAAATCTGCGGAGATGGAAAAGAAGCATGATGAAGAGCAAGGGAGCAGACACATGATTATGGATTTATTATTCCTATTAATTTTTTGCTAGTCTCCTTTTGTAACATGCCGTCTGCCAGTAAAAACGTGATTATATTTTTTTTGTCATTTTCTCTTTTGAAACTCGGAGAAATGTTGCATTCCCAAACAACTAGGTATGAATTTGTCTACAGCAGAACCAGCAGTTGGGAGTGACGAACAGTTGAGATTGACAATATGAGTGTCTGTTCAACAGGAGTGGAGTGAATGCAGTATGTTTCTTGCATCGCAGACCACCAAAAACTTGGTGGTTTCACTTGAGTTTCAGTTTTTCTTATTTGAAGCAATAGTCATTTCATGCATCTGTGTGACTGTGGCTTGATAGCTTTTTTCTGATGATGATGATGATGATCTTGTGGTGGAAAACGAAATGCAAAGGAAAATTGAGCCAGAGACACAATGCACGAAACGTTAAGCACATGGGGAACACTGTAGAATGTGAGATGAACTCAGGAACTACATTACATACATCTCCCCTATAAACAACAATATAATAATAGTTTTGGAAACTGAAGCAACTGTTTTGTTCCACACACAATGGCTAAATATAACGGAAGCGATTACTCCACCTATTATTATTATAATCATTAGTCGAAAAGTCTTAGGGAGAAAGGAAAGACTCAAATCCCAGGAAAAAAATGCTTCTTTTTGTTGTAGCACAAAATAATGCTGGCAACAATAAAGGAAAATCCTTCATCATAGCTTGTGTTATGCAACGTAAGCTCTCTTTTCACCAGAGAACTACGTTCATACAACTATTATTTATTATATGAGAAGGAGAGAATGCATTGAGCGTCTTTCAATTCCTTTTCCCCTTCCCATTTCAACTTGGTCTTTCGTCCCCATTCACTTTTTCCTATATTGAGAATGAAGCAGTGGCGCTGGAGAAAGGAGGATAAGTAGCAAGAAGAAAATATTTGTATAGGGCATACTTTTCTTCTTCCCATTTTGCCAGAGGTTCTTCTCCATTCTCTCTGTTGCTTCCTGCTAATGGGAGAGAAAAAGCCGTCAGCAACAGACGAACCAAGTGAGTAATCAATAAGAGCATTTATGTGTGTAATACCAAATACACATACTTATACAAACGTGTGCATACCTACCTGGATTCCTCCCCGGCTTTGTTCTCCAATGGATATTTTTCTTCTCCCTCCCTCTTTCTCTTTTATTCCTGGTGGTTGGCTTTCGTTTGCTTAGTTAGCTTAAAGTGAGTACACGTAAGAAGGTAAACCTCTAGGTAGAAGA
>JAQGAP010003644.1:0-11972 GCA_034697805.1 Orchesella bifasciata | reverse complement strand
AACAGCAAAAAATCTCTGTTTAACATTACGTAAATGAGACATTGTTGTATCTAGTTTTTTGTCTCTATCTACTGTGTAAAGTGCAAAGGACAAGGTTAAATGGGTTAAACTAGCTATGTGTATTTCCTTTAAGGAAAATTGATGTTGGACATCTATGAATGCCCATTTATTTCCAGACAATTTAGGAAGATATTTACTCTGGCTGTTTCCAACTTCCAATCGTATAGTATTCCGGAATGACCAGAATCTATTTGTATGAAATGTCATGATTAGCTAAATACTGTGAGTAACAATACCAGCATTACTTGTTAAAGCTTTCTTTCAATGGTCATCGACCAGTTGGTCTGAAGTCTAGATTTTATTTTTTTCGGATCGGCATGATCGAGTACTTGGCTTCAAATTTTATTGCTCGTTATCAAAGGAAGTTGTTGTCAAAATGGTGAAGCACTTTCTTTCAAGTAAGCACTATTGCATTGCACTCGTTGTAGTCATGATTTGGGTTTGAACGAATAGAAACGGACAGGCATATAAGTTGTGACTGGTTTCTGCAAAGTGTGCTTGATTATATATATGTAGCATATTATTTTGCAAACTCTCCAGCAAAATTTCAAAAAATTTACTCCTAACAATCATTGCATTATCACACCGAAACTCTGTCGTCCAAGCTCGTTATTAAAACTTTTAAAGGAAGTGGGGTTTAATAAAGACTAACAAACTAGCAAGGAGTGTGACGTGTGACTCAAAATCTTGAGTAACCTATGCATAAATGTACACTTATATAAATCGGGTAGTTACTTATTTGCACACTTCCTATTAATTGACATGAATAAACCTCAGCAAAAGTAGCCACTGTATCTGAACGCTAACATGAATTATTAATATGATCACTTGAAAATAGACTGACACTATAGTGCAACTACTGATTCAAAACGGTTGGTCTATGAGTCATGCATCATGACTCATGATCAAGTTAACAACAATTTCAGACGATACGCAATACTTATATTCAGAATGGACAAGATTAACCCCTAAGCAGAAGTTTCGAAGTTCCACGGACATTTGTATGCGTTGCGCTGTATGTCACGATACAGAAAGTAAAGGGTTGGACAGTTTGTAAATCAATGTTCCCAACCTATAGTTCAAACATGGATGGTTAACATTCAGCTGAATCTAAACTGACTGAATTTAAACAATGATTGATTGCTAGACTTCTAGCTTTGCATGGACGGGTTGTCGTTGTATCTTTAATTTCAATGATCCTGGCACGTGCAGGCTCGACTCGCTAAAAGTAAATATGCTCACAGATTACGCATCAAAATAATGGCAATCCAACCAATAAATAGTGGTGTGCGAATGTTGATATTGACGCAATTTTCAAACTTCAAAAGGACAAAATTGACAAAAGAAACTGTTCTCTGTTATTATTCTCTGCTATAACCGATAAATATAAAGGAATGCTTTTATAATGCTTTTCTTAGCACCGTCAAATTCTCAACTCGTGGATCTTAAAAGCTACGCGGATATTAAAAACGAGCAAGCACTTGGCAATAAATCTAATCATAAATCGTAATTTTAAATCACAACATTACTGCGGTAAACATTGAACCATTTTAAAGTATACTTACTTACTTAAGAAACCCAATTCATAATTAGCGTGTAAACAATGCTCACGACTCATTCACTATATTTCAAGTGCTAAGAATAATAAATATAAACAAAATACAGGATTTACAACAGTCAAAAGTCTTACCAAGATTAACTGTGACGGTGATGACAGGCGATAGATAACCGAAGCGTAAAATACAAGTACAACTTAAATACTACTTTCCGCAGCGAGGCGCAAAGATTGAATTGATAATATATAATATTATACAATACATTTTAACCGCTTACATATTATCATTCTTTTTAGGAATTTATTTACAGAAAATCATGGTACGATTTAGCACTTAGCACAAATTACGAATTAATCCTAAGTTGATGTCAGCGTTATGTTAAGAGAAAGTCTAACTGTATCGTCATCTTTTTTACCCCGATGCCTTGGAATATCAACTGCGCATTTTGCGTAATGTATCTTGGATCAGCGTTCCTGGAAACTTCGAGTTTCACTGTTCCAACATAAACGTCTGAGCAAAGTGTCCAGAAATGAGGTTCTTGAACTGAGAGTACTCCTTCCAATTGCATTAGTCTTTGGTAGCACTGTGGGAGTTGATTATCGATGGAGTATGGTACACGCTGCATCAGGATTGAAGCACTCTCTGTAAATTAAATATAAAAACAATTAACTCTGAAAAATACTTTTCATGGAATAATATGCTTTAGATTCGTATGTATTTCTTGTTACCTTTTATCAAGTCCAACACGGAAAGGCAGATAAGTAACGCAATACAAATGGAGCAAATGGGATCCGCAATATACCACTCAAACGCCCACATCAGTCCAGCACTAATGATAACACCAACAGAGCCCAGCGTATCCGCAAGAATGTGCAAAAAGACTCCCCTCATGATCTGTTTGTTCGCTCCTGTACCTCCAGCTTCACCTCCATGGGAATGAAAATGACTGGCTCCATTGTGAGAATGCCCATGGCTATCATCGTGATCATGACTATGACCATGACTTAAGAAACTGGGATTGTGGTCATCATGCTTATGACTATGACCTCCACCTCCACCATGACTGTGTCCATGACCTCCCCCACCCCCGTGACTATGCCCATGGCCTCCCATTGCTCCACCATGCTGGAAAACATAGATCCCCACTAGATTCACAAGTAGTCCAAGCACACTAACCAAGAACAGCCTTTCATGCTTGACTTCCGGTGGCTCCAACAATCTTTCCACTGCTTCACTTAAAATGAAGAAGGCGATGAAGAGCAAGAACAACCCATTTAAAAATCCGGCAAGTACTTCCGCCCTCACAAAGCCATAGGTGAAGTGATCTGTTGCTCTCCATTTGGCAATGACCTAAAGGACACAAACAAACACCAAAATATTACATCAACAGTCTCTATCTTTAAATGATAAGTAAACATTGATAACTTACTGAAGCAATTAAACCAGCTACCAACCCCGTACAATCAAAGAACATGTGAAAACTATCGGATATCAATCCTAAACTGTTTGTCCATATTCCATAGAATAACTCGACGAACGCAAAACAGAGGTTGAGTATCAAGAAACAAAACAAGTTTCTAGAGTCCCTATCACTGATAATCAATCGCACCCATCCCGCTAGCTTCTCGATAACCCTAGATTTCTTACTGTAGGGCCTATCATCACAGTCCTTTTTCGATAAAGGAAGCATCATGCTCGTTGTAACAGAGTTTGGGGGTTTAAAGCAACTTTCCTACGCGCACATCAATAAGGCAAACTCATTTACAAACTAAAATATTTCTAACTTATTTAAAAACTAAAAATACTGAAGGTTTTTTCCCAGACCGGAAATTGACAAAAAAAAATATATTTTTTTGACAACACAACACAACTGCTCCCAATTGTCATGTCATCTTTACACAGATAGATAAGGACAGCTCCTTTCTATCAACAATGGAACGGTTATCAACTAAAAATACTGTAAACACCTGTGCCTTTTGTTTGTATCTGTTTTTGACAACAAAAAGCACTAGACCAGATCTGCAAATGCCGAGATCAGTGCTAAAGTCAACTTTGACAGATTTGATTGAGCTGGCAGGTCTGGCTTTTTGAAATTGGCGGTGCGGGACCAGCCTGATGACTATGCTCAGCATATGGACCGAACCCATATGATGTTGGCCAAGAGAGAAAAGAGTGACGTGGTGCTCCAGATAGCTGATAGTATGCGTGCGTATCGGTAGAAAAGCTGGTGTACCAAATATACATAGCAGCTCGATGTGTGTGGTCTTTGTTCAGTTTCGTTGCATTGGAAAATCTCATAAGAAAATTATGCATGCATTTGTTAGGTATATCAATATCATGGCTAGTAAGGACTCGAGAGTATGTAAACTTGGATTTTAAATTTTAAGAGTTTTTCGAAACATTTTGGAGAGGAAGGAGTTTGGTAATTATTGTGAGACCTGAGACCTGAGACCTTTTGTAGTACAATGAACATGTGTCCAGGGTATGGAACTGTAGGAGTTAGTGAGGAGTAGGAAGGAAGCTGGTGTCAAAACCAATTAGTCTTGTAATTACTCAACATTATTGCTTACAAATGTGTAAGAAACATAAAAAACGGCAGTAACTTGACCTGAGGTCCTGAATTGGTTGGTGTTTAAGTTTTAGAGAAAAATATATGTCATAGCTGTATTTCCATACTTGTGCCTGAAGATATTAGGCTGAAATTTGATGGGAATGCAAAGTACCTCAATAGAATAATATTTAAATTCAAAGTATGCTTGCACATATAAATCGGTGCAGGGCACATCTATACCTACAGTAATTTTCTATTAATTGCTATTCATGCAAAACTAGAAGTACTCCAAATTGACACAAGTTTGAGAGTTGCTTCAAATTGATATATTTTCTCCAAATGTGGTTGATACGTTGATAACACAGCTCGTTCCATCTTGAAGTGAAGATGAGTTTTAAATGGCTGACTTTTGAATACTAAAAATCTTTAGACACTCCGTCATTTATCTTATCCGTCTGTAGGATGTCCTTACAATTAGACCAAACAGTGGAATATAAAAAACGCGTCAGTGTACTTATCTTATCGGAAATCATGATCCTGCCTAGATATATATTGTGGCATATGTGCTTGGGGTGTACCACTATATTATTCAAATTAGATCCAGGTGCGAATTGCAATCTTGAAGAACTGGGATAAAGGTGAAGGAAATTGTAAATGTATGTTTCGTTGCCAAAATGCTGGTTTACGTTTTGGCCAAGCAGTACGGAACGGTATTGAAGATTAGAATTGCGACGAACCACAACCAATGGAATATTTGGCAAATAAATTGTCACATTTAAATTACTTCATATCAACATGATTTAGAGCATGAGAGGAATCTACTCTGTTACATAATTCTTATTATTTAAGTAAAAAATACTGCAAACATCCTCAAATTTAATTTTATATTGATAAAATTATCTTCTCCTGTGGTACAAAGGAATAACAGCTCGTTTAAAACTTCTTTAACTGAAAACTCATTTAAAATTCCAAATTAGCGATTTCTGAACACTATAAATGGTTTGAAATATCTTCACTCATACCAATACTACCTATTAAATGTTCTACTTTCTACACCAAAAGCACGGCTGTCAAAATCTTTATAACTCTGTGGTGTTTTACAAGTACCTAGACTGTATAGTATATAATATCAGATCCAGGTGCAAATTGCAATCGGGAAGAAATGCGACAAACACAGGATAAAAATTGTATTGTAAAGCTCATAGATGGGTAAGCCTGATTAAGTAGTTTGAGGGTTGACATACAAGAACAAGAACCTTGTTCTTGTAGGAAAAGTACAAGATTTCAATCTGTGACAGACAATACGGAGACCAAATACATTTTTAAGTACAAGGGTTTTAAGAATCTTGGGTTCTGTAAGCTTAACTGTAGTACTTCATTAGAAGATTGCCACACCATTCCAATAATATTTGTCGCGTATTTCGTCCAGTATTTTAAGCTTTTTGCGACACCTGGAGCAGCAGCAGTCACATTTATCAATTTAGTTCATCTGGGAATGTAAAAGGTGATGGTTCATCCATCTTTGCTACTTAATGATAACCATCTATGTTACACAATGTCGTGCGTCTAAAAAACAGAGCAAGATAGCTTCACCACAAGATTTTGTAAGACAAATCTACAGATATACAAACGAGGGCGGCTTTAACGGACCTATGATCGCATAAAAATAATTTCTTTTACTACTAAAATAGTAATGTACTTCAAAGTATGCATTTGCAATGAGTCCAAGATTTCATAACTTTCAACGATGACCACATTCTCAAGGGACTTTACAATTATAATGTTTCAAAGCTTAAAACTATAATTTATTCGTCCATTCCAATCCAAATCCAACCTGCTTCTGTTTGCATTGAATTGAACACTGCATTTTTAAACAGTGAGGAGGCACGCCCTGCAAAATACTCCGCCCCAAGTAATCTAATCCCTTCCTACATATTATCCGTAAATGATCCTTCTCATCCAACACGCTTGGGTTTCTCAGTCCTAAAGTCAACTCAACTCAAGGGATACCGAGAATGGGATGAGAATCCTAAAATTACAATTGCTAATTCATCCTAGCTCTATTTATAACTGTCAAATTAAATGGCTTATTAAAAAGGCTTAAATTCACATGGAGGCAAAACAGTATATTTAGGTCATCCTCCTTTTCTCCCAACAATGCAACCGTGCGCCAAACATTTATAAAAAAAGAAGGAGCTACAGAATTTACATAAAACCCTATTCCTTTCGTACATAATAATTCTCTTTTTTATTCCTTGAAAATAGAGTTGGTTCATGGTCTCTCTCTCAGTTCATAATTCCTCCGTGGGCCAGTTGTTATTACATCCGTCACTTTTGCTGTAGTGTTAAATTGCCATGAATGAATGGAATCACTGCAGTATGAAACTAAAAGAAACGACCCTCCTCTTTAATCCGACAGCCTGAAAGTTGTTATCATCAACAGATTGCATAGTTTATTATATGGAGATGCATTGCCCAAAATCCTCATGAAATATTTCATTAGCCTCCTTTTCCCATTCAAAAACATTTTTCTGTTCTTCTCCTCACTTCACATTTTACACGCTACTTACAATCATTTATTTAGTCACTTAGTCATCTCTTCTAGTCTTTGAAAGGATGAAAATGCAGTATTGCAGTAGCACAAGCTTATATATTACTCCCATTTTCGCTAATGCACTTCCCTACAAACCTAATTTAGGTTGGTGTGGTGTTGCTCACATGAATAAGAGATGAATTCACTCTTTTTGTTTGTGAAATAGCTTTTTACTCAACTGAATTTATTACCACGAAACCTCGCCAGTTTAGCTCTTTGAGAGAAGATTCATAGAAGTGTCTTATATTCTTTGGTTAACGCCAAACAAAGGAGAGATAGATGTGGTGTGAGAGGATGATGCAGTTTATGTTTGCTATATGTATTTACACATGGATTGTGTAAAAATGAAAATGAAATCTGTAGCAGGAGCTCCAATAATGTAGCAGCCTCGTGAAATGAGATTAATGAAATGCAATAAACGAATCTGGGCTAAATGTAGCTGGTCTGGTGTAGCACATAAAAGCTAAACCAAAACCAAACCACAATGGATGGAAGATATTTACACAGATTCACAGAAAAGTTGACATTTCTTCATAGCCAACTACTTAAAAGATTGATTAATGCCCAGAAGATATATATTTTCTGGGGTTTCTTTCATTCGAGGGCTTTTGGAATTGCAATTTTCTATTATAACATTTTGAATGACACACTTTTGTTAATGTAATCAACGTTGGGAGGATTTTGTGGGAATTTTTATTGATGATAATGTTAATCAGGATGCATTTAATGTTAGAGGATTTAATATTGTGCTCTAATTGCTATCTATCCCTCTTTTAAAGGTTTTTGTTCCTGTTTACAGAGGCGGATAATGAACTCAAGCTTTGGGCAACGGTGACCTGACATTTGTTCGCAGAATGCCGAGGGTAATTTAGAGCAATATAGATGGCCATTACGATTATCAATCCTTCGGGGACACAATGAAATAGTGCATAATTCTGGGACTCAAAAAAGGGACGTGTGACAGAACCGGATTCTGGTTTACCCTCCATGGAATGGAAGATAGCATTCAATCATCCCTTGAGCATCCTTGTTTACTATTTGAAGTAGGGTTCCATTTTGCCATTGACTTGGAGCCCAGCTAGTTAGTTCTTCTCTTCTGCAATGCAATCCATTATATTATGATACCCTCATTCATGTAAACGTCAGAGTCCCTCCATGTTCCATCTCTTTAATACAATTATTATGAATGCATTTGTCGCAAATCTCATCCATCTTTACTGTGATTTACTTTATGTGGAGCGTAATATACTGTCCTGTATAATAAACAGAACAGACAACAGAGCAGACCTTCATTTTTATCAAAAAATCAATGAGAATAGAATGAAATAAACTGGATGCTGTTTGAATAAGGTTCATTTTGGTTGAAAGTGGTAAACCTTGTTCAAAGTTATGGAAGGTCTCGTTGGAATAAAAATGGTAAAAAATGGACGAAAGAGGTTTTGTGTCAGATGTGGTGCGTTTTATTCTCGTGGGATTTTTATATATGAAATAGCTTTCCACATTATGTAATTAAAATGGGTTGCTTCTCTTCTTAAATTACTCAAGTTCAGTCGATTTTACTTTAGAATTTATAGTAATTATTAACTTTTGCCACATGCTCAAAAAAGTCCAAAT
Source organism: Orchesella bifasciata (assembly GCA_034697805.1). Lineage (NCBI taxonomy): Eukaryota > Metazoa > Arthropoda > Collembola > Entomobryomorpha > Orchesellidae > Orchesella > Orchesella bifasciata. The sequence goes on along the minus strand of JAQGAP010003644.1, from coordinate 3,598 downwards.
CGGTTAGATGGTTGAGGCTGTCTTCGAGCATACTGGAAAGTGTTCCTATTATTGTTGAAATCAGTTCTTGCTGGAGGATTATGCCAAGGCTCTAGCGGCGGTATTGGTGGTGGCCTTGGCCTTCCAAGTTCTCCAACTCGCTGGAGTTCATACTCCCTGAATAGTTGTTCCAGCTCTGCCTGTTCCAACTGGATTTGTCTCTTGTAATCAGCGGGTGAGTTGATACCTTCTCTGGCCAATCGTTCAAGCTCTGCAATAATTGCATTTGAATAATAGCTGATTGTATTATATCCTTCATAAACTTAACTTTCCTAATAATATTACCTTTTTGCATGGCGGAAATAAGGGCACGGCTAATGGAGATTTGGTTCCTCCCACCACCACTTTGAATGCCGCAGTCCATCTCTGCTCTTTCTATTTCGTGTTCCAAATCCATAGCGTTAATCAACCTTCGGAAAGACTTGAATGCTGATTTCGTGGCGTCGCTCCGAATTGATAAATCGCCATTTTCTCTCAGAATGCTCAGAAGTCTGGGAACAATCCTTTAAAAATGATAGAAAGATGAACGAAGAGTTTTAATGATTAAAAGTTACTCGTTAGTTTGCTTCTTACATGCACAAGACAAGAGCAGCTCCAGATATATAATAGTTTCTCTGAGCTTGAAGCATGGCAATGCGCGCATCTTTCCGAGTAATTGGATCACCATAAAGGTCGTAATCTGCAGTGGAATATTTATGAAGCTCTCGGACCGAGTCTAGAAGGTAAAAGAAAGTTTAATTTTAACTTTTAAAACTTAAAACATCTTAATACAATTGTTTAATAAAGGACAACCTATAAAGACCAACAGGGAAGGAGTTCCTATCATCAGATAAATGTTCCACAACTTGTCATTGATAAACCCAATGAACCAACTTCCCAGAAGTTTATTCCAGCTAGATATAAAGTAAAACAAGGGTGCATTATATAATCAAATCTTTCATTTTCTTTCATTCCTTTGACTCATTCATGTGTGAGCAGGAGAGCAAATTTGTGACTTACAACTTGGGTCTTGCAAAAGGAGACAAGACTAACAAAACTACAATAACTTGGAAATGTACAAACCAGGAAGTTCCATACCACCAATAGCCCATTCTCATTGTCTGGAAGAGAAATTCAAATATTTATACCAGTACCGCTAGTTATTAACATAGATTCAAATTCTTAAAGCATTTATAATAATCTGAATATGAAGACGACCTGTCATAACTATATTTTATTAAGAAAAGGAAAATGTTTTTGGTGGACAAACAAATCATACTGAATCATACAAATCTCAAGTCAAAAGCAACTCCTAGCAACTTCATAGTGTACAATGTTCTACAACAACGCACCGGGTACCGTGTCGCAATCAGAAGTTGATGAAATAATCATCGCCTCTCGCTTCAAATTGAAAACTAACATTAACCACTCCAAATTATGTGTACATTACAGTGACTAATGTGAAGTCATTTGTTTTCCTCAAACTGTACTAATTCACTCTTGACAAATTCACTTAATTTCTGTGTTTACTGCCTCATCTGTGGGTCTAATGAATGGGAACAAGTAACAGAATGGTTTGAGAGATCACTATCAATATGGATGTTATGTATTCCTTTTTTGCTGCTGTTATGTTGCAACATATTTATGTACTTTTGTGTGCCCCTTCCACCGCATCTTCATCATTTGTTCTCTAATGCTTTCTTTCACACAAAAAGGAAACATTTACAAAATGCGTGCAACACTCATTCCATCTTCTCAAGTCATAAAATGCAATCTCTGCTGGCATCAACAGCATCAACAGCTCCAGCCAAAAAGACGAGATGCAGTATGCACTCTTTTGAAGAAGTTACGCACATGCATTCATTTTCATTGCATCTTCTTCTTCCACTCGACAAAATTCAAAAGCGTTGGTTATAGAATGTGACATGGCATACACAAAGCACTTAATTTTAAGGGAAACCGCAGCTGGTGAAAAATTGCTTGGGCAGAAAAACCACGTTTTATTTAAAGATTTTGGGCTGTGAGCAGCATCATATTAAAATTTAGCGTACATGTGTTCCCCGTGTTGAGCTCTAATTTCAAGATCCATTACTCTCGAACATGTTATCCGTCCACTGTCATCGGATACATTTATGAGCATGCTGTGCCCTGCTTAAAGAACCTATAATAAACTCAAGCATGTGGGACGTCGGAGGAAAAACGATTATTATGTTTGTAGATTTACTTTGCTTGCTTGCTCACAAAATAATGTTGGCTGCTGGCGTTACTGATCCAGCTTGTTTTCTACTATAATCATGATAATCTAATGATGAGAGGACATAACTAGAGCAATGATATCCTTAAAGGAAACAAGGAGCCAGACTTGAGCTCCGTAGATTCATGTTCCAAAGCTCCGGGGAGGATGTACAACTCAAAACAAGTAATCTGTCTCGGTGATGAGTGTCAAACAAGTGTTTTAGCAGCGTAAATGTGACGCGGATCTATTTGTCACTGATGATGACTTTGCGTAAGTCGACAAAGTCTTCTCAAACTCACTTGCAGCATGACATGCTGCTGCTGTTGCTGGACTGCTGTAACTGCATTTCAACATATAAATCTGGTAATTGAAAGCTGAGACCTTTGAATGAAGTGCATGTAAACTCAGTCATAAATATTGGAGACCAAGACTAGCATTATTTAGTTGAGGAAAATGTGTTTGCACTTCCAATGCAGGGAATGATACCGCTTGTTCGATTCAATTAGAAGTGACGATGAAGATCGGTGTTGCTGATGCCGCTTTAGTTTTACTACACGACACGAGATGCACGCTGATGACAGCGTTTTAATGATTTCTTGCTATCCCTTTTCATTTTGGTTACCTTTAACGTCAAATATATTTTTTGTTTTCGTAAAATTTAAATATATTCTCAGTAGATACAGCAAACCATCGGTTGTATTCAGGAAAGTATTCTTCCCAAATCTTGAGACACCATGAAATTTGAAAGTGTCACTTTTCTCATGTTTTGTGACACCCGTTTAAATTGGGCCATTAAGAAACAGACAACATCATGAAATGTATCCCCCTCTCTTCTTCTTGCCGGTTAGATTTCCTCCGTTTCATTGGTTTGGCTCATTACGCAACATAACACGGCTTAGGGTGCTGCTGTTGTGCGAACTAAAAGAAGGTTATTTATTTGCGTCTCCATCGGTATCAATGAAGTTTTTTGTTCTAAAAGAACAGCTTCCCCTACGACCACGACCCTTATTTGTAATATTGCGTGAAAAATTGTTTTAAAATTCTCCAAACAAATTCCCCTTTGAAAATTTTATGGATTTCTCAAGTAGCCCCAATTTCCAAGTTTCTTCCTGAATGGAAGTCTTTGTCGTCTATACCAAAAAATACTTGCACGAGCAGTCTTTCACTAAAACTCATTTGTTAGCAGAAGCCAAACAATTGCAGAAGTTCATTATAAGAACGACCGAGCAAGGGTTTCATAATGGATGATTTGAGACCACAAAATTCAACGAGCCAGCAGCAACCTAATCATGTGACGTGATATGGATAAGTTTGAGATGTGATGAGCAATAATCTTGTTTGTTT
>JAQGAP010003643.1:0-11973 GCA_034697805.1 Orchesella bifasciata | reverse complement strand
GCTCCAGAAAATCTACCATGAAAATCGCTATAAAAAATCCTATGTAGTCCGGCTATGAGCTAACCCAGTTGACTGTGGATAGGAGGAAATGTGAATGGAAGTTCGTTAAAAACAATACAGTCTCAGGTGAAACTAAAACGAAGCAAAGAACTAATGTATTTTTGAGTATATAATCCTGAAGACGTGTTTCAGATGGTTAAATAGCATATAACATAATAGCATAAGCATAATGGAACACAACCCTGTTCAGTTTTACTTACAAGACTCCAATTGCCGAAAGCCACGATGTGAGAATAATGCAGTTCGGTTTACCAGAACATGTGATGGAATATGAATGTGTTAGACTTGAAATGCAAGTCTGATGGAAAATTTCAACCAGGGTTAGCTTACTTACCTATGTACCACAGCCCAATCATTGTGATTTTGAGTATATGGCCCAATTTTTAATTTAAGTGGTAAAGAATGGTTGAGAGTGAGCATAAAGAGCCTTCATGTATATTCGTTAACGTTAGGTACGTAATTTTTACAGAGTGCTTGTAGCGTTATTGTTGATAGAGAACAATCAAAAATAGGTGCCGTTGTCTTCTCAATCAATTTCATCAGCAAGAACATTTTTTTGTTTAAAATAATTAAATATTTTAAGTTGTGTTGCTAATACATAGATTTTCCTCTATTGAAAGCAATCAAATTTAGTATTTTATAACGAGTGAATTTTAACGCTTCTTAAGGTTCAAAATAAGTTTGTTCTCTTCTCTAAATCTACCACGGATAGGATTTATTCAATGTGATAAAAAGGGTTGCTAGTTTGTCAAAGCTGAAACGAGTAAAAGGCCAATAAATCTGATTAAAACCCCAGTTGCGTTTCGACCATTGCAAAACCTCACAAACAGAATGAATCCACAAAAACTAAATCAAAACTTTAAAGTATGTTCATGTCCCTTCTGCAAAAAACAAATTCCCAAGAAATCTCTCTTGATCCACATTCGAACTCATTTGAATGAGAAGCCCTACGTTTGCCCAGATTGTCCAGCATCCTTTCGGCAGAGATCTTCTTTGAATCATCATAAAAGAGTGCATATAAATGAACGCCCGCATTCATGTGACTTGTGTGAAAAATCCTTTAAAAGAGCTGCCGATCTCCGAGCCCACATTTCATCCCACCTTGAAGAAAAACCTCACAAGTGTGGAGTCTGTGGAAAGAGATACAAATCCCTCTCTGGTTTGAAGCATCATCGGATTTTGGAGCACGGTGAAGTGAAACCGTTTGAATGTGGCGTTTGTCACAAACGATTTGCAACAAAATACATTTTTAACGAACACAAAAGGACTCACACGGGTCAACAACCTTTTCAGTGTGGAATTTGTGGAAAATCCTTCAACTACAAAACTAATCTCAAGCGACATATTCGAGTTCACACAAGAGAAAAACCCTACAAGTGCTCCCACTGCCCTTCAGCGTTTGCTCAATTGGGTGTTCTCAGTACTCATGTTCGCTACATGCATGATTGCGAAAAACGGGAAAAGAAACATAGCTGCTTGTTTTGTAATTGGGAAGGTGAAAATTTTATCCATCTCAACGCACATTTACGTCGACATACTCATGAGAAACCATATTTTTGCTTGAAATGTGATGCATCATTTGTTCAAGCGGGTGGTCTGCAACGCCACCAGATTCTCCACACAGGAGCTAAGCCATTTTCTTGCTCGAAGTGTCCCAAGTGTTATCGGAGGAAGGACAGCTTACAGCATCATATTCGTGTTGTTCATGAAAAAATACAAGTGAGACGGTTTTCGTGCGCAGTTTGTGGAAAATCTTATGAAAGAAAAGCTCGGGTGGAATCCCACATGAGACTCCATACAAATGAGAAACCTTATAGGTGTTCCCAATGTCCAATGGCATTCGGAACATCCGATACCTTTAAATACCATGTGAAATACAAGCACAATGGGGAACAAAGGAAGAAGGAGACAGTCTGCTTGTTTTGTGACTGGATTGGGAGAAACTTCAGTACACTTGAGGATCATTTACGCAGCCGCCACCTAAATGAACAACCGCATTTTTGCATGGAATGTGGCAAGTCTTTTGCATCGATGAAGAGTCTCCAACGTCACGAGTTAATTCATTCGAATGTCAAACCGTTTTCATGTGAGGGCTGCTCAAAGTCATTTTCCCGCAAGGATTGTCTACAGGATCATTTCCGCAGGGTGCATTAACGTCAAACGCAGAGAAAAAAATGAGGAGAGACATTCCATTTACAAAGCAAGTTTTTAGTTGGCTAATTAATATTTTTGCTTCAGAGTTTTCGCGACTTAAATCAGTTGAAGTTCACTAAATAATGAATATTATGTTTTTTCTTTCCAGGTGGGTTGTATGCTGCCTGGCCGCAATAACAATCATCATCGGAGGAGGGACGAAATTGCAAAGATGTACTTTAATGATTAGAGTTTTAAAAAACTTTTGCACAAATGAAATATATTATTTTTGAGTAATGTATAAGTACCCTAATTAGTTAAATAAATTAATTATCAATATCATGGTAATCTGTTTAATTACTTTCGGAAAATTTAATGAAGTAAACGTAACTCAGTAACGGAGAAACCATTCGAATATATAAAAAAAATTGTTCAGTTTGAACAAAATGCGTTAGAACAAACGGTGTGAACGCTATCGCAAGGGCGGACCGACGGACTGCTAACACCACGGCAGATAACAACCAATAAATCGGCTTTTCTTGAAAGCTTCGATTTCGACGGAGCCAGTAATAACTGCTTACTCACTTTTCAAACGTTTTGTTATAATTAAAAAAGAAACACAATACAAATACTATGTAAGTACTTTAAAAACTACATTCCTGGGAGCTTTTATACGAAACGTTTACTACATGCAGTAACATTCGGTTCGGAAAGCCTATTTTAAACACTGGTTATCTTACATCTCAAATAAAGTTTCGTGAAACAGTCTTTACTAGATTGTTAATAAACTAGGATTCATTATGCATGACAAATTTTTGTAGAATGGTACATTTTTTTAGCCTCAACTTGAAATTTTGAATAAACTAAGCAAAATGAAATCTGCAATGCATTTCTTATGGAGGCTAAAAAGGTAGCTGTAACAGGTGCCCTTAAGTAGCTTTTGCTTGATATATCGCAACCTATATATGACGCTTATCAAATGTTTACGAGCTTACCATTTGCCTTTGTTCCCGTGACCCCGTATAGCGCATTTAGCAACCCGGCCTTGACCTAATATATCAACTGGTCAAATCAATGTCAAAAAGTGAAAGGGTTGGAGAGGTATCGACTAGAGACAGAACGACGACGACGCGATACAAGGCCTTCCTACTATGTACCTATAGATACAAAATTAACCCATCAAACAGGAATATAGAGAACTTACAACGGATTGTGGATAAAACTCAAGTCAAGAGACTCAAGAAAACTCAAGAGATATCAAAAATCCCCACTAATTCTGCATATATGGCAAATCATGTCAATGTGACCCCACTTAAGGTCAAAGGTCAACCTGGGTCACATATAAATATGTGCGTTAACTTCTTCTAGTTCCTTTCTATTGATATAGAATATCAATTTCACCCCACTCAAGGTCCGTCGGAGTCACATATGAATATGTGACTTACTATATACTTCCTTATATACTTATATAACTTCCTTTAGTTTTTTTACTTTCGACTGATATATAATATATAGTTCAACTATAATAGTTGACCCCAAATGAAACCAAAGGTCAACCTGGGTCACATATGAATATATGAGTTTACTTCCTCTAGTTCTTAGATTTCGATAGATATAACATAATGTATACTTTACGCTTGAAAAAACAAAAGGTCGTAACTTTTGACCTTCAAGAGTCACTCCGATTTGGCCCATGTACGAACTCGATTCGAGTTCTGACCTTAGCTTTTGATTGGCGAAAACAGAATTTAAAAAAGTCGAAACGTTCGCAAGTTATTGCGCCCCCGTACACACATCCACACACCCACACAAACTGACGGACAGACAGAAAAGGCAAAGTGATAAACTTCCAACTTCGTTGCAAGTTAATAAGTAGCAAGTAACAATTAAAATTTACTAGTAGCATGTATAGAGGATCGAGAATAAGTTAAGGAACTAGCATTCAAACTTAAATTAATCGGTCAGCTGTTGTTGTTATTTTAGTAGAGTTAGTGCGTTAGAAAGACCATATTTTTGTGTCATACATATGCAAATTGGGAGTTTCTAAAATGTCGGATTCAAGTTTAACCCGAGTTCAAAGTCAGCTGTTCGTGGATCGGGTTTTACTTTACGATTTTGACGTGAATGGTCGTGACTCGGAAAAATCCTGCCACCATTTTAAAGAGCAAGAATGTTCAAAAACCTACATGTACATGTACATAAAAAGGGTGGGGAATCTGGTGAAATAATTTTTGGGAAAAAATCTGGACTACCAGTGACCGTCGCAGCCCCCCGACATGTACAGAAAGTTAAGAAAGCTTTCTGCAAGACTACTACCTTAGCAGTGAAGCAGGCAGCCAGGGCCATCGGTATTTTACCATGTACTTTGAGCTAAATCGAAGATCAGAAGTTGGGTATCAAAGCTAGAACACCAGGGTGGTGCCCTAAATAAATTAAAGACCAAGAAACTAAATTACGCTAGTTCCTTAACTTATTCTCAATCCTCTAATATAAGGTTAAACAACTATTATACGTTATGGAATTTCCCAAAATGTTATCAAAATTAAATTAAAATTAGTTATCCACAGAATAAATTTACGCCCGATGCTGTTGGTGACGTACTTTTATTTACAGCAAAATGTGTATTTCCAAAAAAAGTGAGGTTTACACACGTACTTGATTAACTAAATATAAATTGGAGTTTTTTTTTTGTTTTCAAATCCTGTTTTAGTATCTCAAAACTTGGTTCGAATTTTTAATGGGTTTTTCCAATATTCCTACTTATTGACTGCTGAGAATATCTTTTTTATTATCTAAGTGTGCATGACCATGAAGTACAACAAAACGAGCTTGTTGTTTTAGCTTTGCATGTATTGGATTTATTTGGCAATTTTGTAGATATTATACGCATCCCTTTTTAAAATGCTTGTGTAAGACTTTTAATTCGATAGACTTTTATTTATGTCGACCCAAATTATTATTGTAACTGAACACTTGCAGTATATGATTTACAAATATTAGTAAAATACAATTCGTCATCCGGAAGTTCTTCACATAAATGTAATGGCCGCATCCTTTGTTTCAGATTGACTGCGGTTAATGGATGAAAAAGGCAAAAAACTGCGTTATAGAACTTCGCTTGTTTTGGTGTCAATGAAAACGTAAAACCCCTGCTTTATTTCAATCATAACCCAGAAGAGTTCCTGTTGTAAGGAAATTTTGTGGTAAATTTATATTTAGAATATTTCCTGTAGGAAATTCCATCCATAAATCACAAAACTCACAACTGTGAAAAATAAATATCCCGAGTGGTGTTTGGGGGTGGTACATATCAAATGTAACGCTAAAATCGAGATTTTTCAGACATATATAAATATTTGTACGACGAAGTTAAATATTTTTTCATTCCGCCAGTAATGGCCCTGACACGTTCCATAACGCTGGCCTCGAACACATTTTGCTTTTCTACTTTTAAATCATACCTTCGTTATGTTTGATATGGACGGCCCCTTTCTGTCTTTTTGCAAAATTCCAATCCTACGTAGCAATGTGTGCTATAAAGCATGGACTTTGGAAAGTTACAAACAGTTTGTGCACCTCTGATGATGCCATTTTAATACAACTATATATGTAACACAAAAATAATGCGTAGGAATAATTTGCAAAATAAAATCAGAAGGACAGTTCGTATTATTGATGGGCCGGGGTTTTTCCAAATGAAGTAAAAACATTCTTCCACTGCAGTGGTAGAAATGTAACCAAAACAGGGAAAACCCAAGTAAATAAGTTCACTGATTTTCTTTTCTGCAATATTTTGCTATAACCCCAATATAGAAATAATTCACAGCTCAGTTTCTCGAAGCGTTGCAAAGCTGCAACGTTCCGTGAAAAAATATTTGTTCGTCGAACTTTGAGTTTCAAAATGTCAGCAAATATGAAAGTTTTTAGTCTTACTGGCATTCTATTGGTATTGTATGCCTGTCGAACAAGTGGAGTGCCAATAACTTATGATTTTACTGATCCACTGAATGCAATTAGGACAGGTAACCTTTCCGCTGATGAATTGTCCAGAACCATCAAATCCCATTTTGGAAATTCGACAACGCCATTGAAGTTATCAGTGGCTTATTTCCAAGGTAAGATTTAAATTAAAAACATTTAACCAAGCCGTGCAATCAAAACATAATGGTGCTGAATTACTGTAGATTGCAATATCTTCGTGGAATGTGGGCCTACAATAAACGAATCAGTTGTGATTTTACATGATGTTGAAACGAAGCTTTTGACGCAGGATGTGGAGATTAAGCACTTCAATTTTCAGTTTAGGTTTGCATTCATAACAAAGAAACTTATAAAATTAATTAAGTACATGCAATACCCTTCCAAATAGTTTACTTTTATTTACAAATGTTTTTATAGAATTGACATAAGCGCGTTAGAAAGTCTCGACAATCAGACTACTCAAACAAAATTGAACATACCAGAAGGTAAACATGATATAAGCTTGTTTTTGCCTAACAACACCACTTGTGACGACCTAAAAACATTACTAAGGAACAATGGACAATTCTGATGAATTCTTCAACTTGGGTTTCTCCTGATTCAGTACCCAATGTCCGCAATGTTGGGTTTGGTTATAACGAGGGTTTAATCGGTTGTGGAGATATGCGTCCTGCCTATTTATTAATGACAAAATATTTGCTGACAACTTTTAGCCTTGGCAAAACGTCGTGTGTAGTAGAATCATTTGGGCTTTTTAAGAAAAGGATTGATGACCTACACAATAGAAATATTGTGTTCACAGAATATGGATCTCAGTTGCCATTCATTGATTACTCTTTAACGTCACATTGTCTGGGAGATGAGTATTATGGTCATTTACTGGAAAGCTATTGGAAACGCTATACGAATAACACAATAGGGGCAACAATTTCTATACCTGTTGGACGCCTTGAAATTTCATTAAAAAAATAATTCCGTACATTGATGCAGAATCCTGTCATGGTAGAGATTCTTACCCGTGGTACGCACCAGCTGCATTAGAAACCCTGAGCAGAAATTTTGGAGCTGTAGTTTTAACACATGGTGGGTAAATCAAACATTTTTTTGTACCCTTTGAAAGATTGTTTGAAAAGGAGTTATTTTTCCTATTAATAGCTGAGTGGAAACAGCTGCAGTCAAATGCTAGTAGGAGTGCTAACAACGGCTACCCAGAAAATCGGATCGATTTATTTATAGATTACACAGATTGGTTACAATACAACCCAGAAAATCTAAAACTTAGTGGGCGTGATTACAACTGGTCAAGCGTTGAGAGAGATGTCAATGAACTTCATGATACCGTTTTACACCCTCTTCAAAACAAAAAAGTTACAGCACTGATATTTTCAGTAAAAATAGGTCCAACTGCTGAAAATTTCACCGTAAACGTCAACAGTGGTTTTGCACGACGAATGTCGTCTCGGCTTGGAATTGGCTGTGCATTTGGGCCAAACTCATTTGGGACATTAATGAACTCTACATCAGATGCCGTGGTTGCGGCATGTAAACAAGTTAACGGCTCCCTTTACACTTTGCAGTATCATTTCAAACTGAAATCAGTAACCGAAGTAAACAAAGAAAATAGTCAGTATTTTGAAAATAGAGTGCGGCCGAAATTGGAAGAAGTGAGGAAGTTTAAAGAGGAAGTCTTAGTTTTACACCCCCAAGCAACGGTGTACTTCCAACTCCGAATTGAACTGCAGATGGATGACAACCAAACAACTGTATTTTGCAACAGCGAAGCATTGAGTTTGAATGAGTATGTGGAAGCTATCGTAAATTGGGCAGCACTAAATGGGATTCCACTGATCATCGGACGGGCATTTGATGACAATTGCCAGAGCAAATACCAAACTTGGTTTACTGTTCTCAGGCCAACTGACGAAAGTTCATATTATATTAACTCTCGATTCGTTTTCCGAAACTCTCCACAGATACTGGCTGATGCGGAGGTTGAACCCTGCTTAGTATGGACGGCGCATAGGCCAACTGTAAATAAGTCCTATTTTTACAACAATTACTTGGGTTCAGTATTTGAACCTTTTGACATTGGAAGGGACAAACCGATTACTCGAGAGGAATATGAAGTACTTTTACAGTTCACATTTCACAGGTTTGACCTAGTGGGAGTAGTTGTTACAAGTGATTCATACAAAGATTTTATTATAGCTATCAACACACTGGCTTCTGATGGATTGATTGGCCCGACAAAAAAGTTTTTCATTTACTATGTTGATCGACGTGACGAAGTAGACGGCGAAGAGAAGTTGCGGGCTTTTTATGGGTTTCTAAACTTTACAAAAGTTACTCTCGGGAGCAACATATCGCTTCTAAAAGGAATCACTTTACATGAGGGAGTGTTTGAATCAGAAAACGAACTTCAGAACCTAACTTTAAGAAATTGTCGTAATACGCTGGCAGTTGATTCGACTCGGCGTTTGAGTATGGACGTGGGAATTTCCTTGGGTACAACCGAATGTCAAAAAAGAATTGTGAACGCCACTTCACGAGAACTCATCCCAAAGGAATCTGATAATTTACTACGCACATCAACATACTTGTTTTGCTGGGAAAATGTCAATTTGGAAAATTATGGCAACCCTAAAAACCTTGGAATGCTATTTGATACGCATTTTTACACCAAAAAAGTTTATCAAGAATTTTACCCTCATTTAGAAGTTTATTTTGGAGTACTTATGAGAGGAGACTTAACAGTGACGACAATGACTGACTACCTCATTCTACTTTCTCATTTTCGACAATTCGCTTCCGCATACAATTTCAGCTATCTAATTGTTGATGCGTTCGGTACTGGAAGGGGATGGTGGAAAATTTCAAATTACTCAAACTTGTCTTTAACATCAGTATACGAAGAAAAATATTCTGGTATTTACAATGCCTTTTTACGCATTTTTGTTTATGAAAGCTCTAATTTGTATATATTTTTTACTTGAATAGCTTCTGTTGGTTTCCCAACTTGGGTGCCTACTCCCCATTTAAAACAAAACAAAACAACAAACATTACTAACGCGGCTAACGATAACAAACTACATATAACTGTAGGAGTTCTCACTTCTGGTCTTGTTATTACGATTGTGGTTTTAGGCTTAGTGCTTTGGCGTAATAATAATAAAAAGCCACAATATCTATCAAATGAAGAAGAAAAGGAATTTTACAATGGAAAAGAAGGGAATGGCGAGGAACAAACTGCTGGAGACTCCGAATACCGCAAGTTTGATCAAAAGTTTGAATTGGCTTTTGCAGATGTTTACATTGGTAATGTATTAAATTTTTTTGTTAAATATCTGTTAATATGGTGTCATAATATTTCTCTAATTTTTATACAGATCCAAAGGATTTGTTGGGTCGTGGAAACTTTGGAACTGTTTACAAAGGCTTGGTAAAAGAGGAACCTGTTGCCATCAAGCGACCGAACGACAACTGTCCGGCTACCAGTTTTAAAAGTGTTTTGTGCGAGGTAAAGTTACTGTGTTATATTGGCACACATCCGAACGTGATTCAGTTTGTTGGGGCTTACACAAAAGAAATTCGGAAAGGTAAAGAATTATCATTTCAAATATCAAACATTTCTATCGGGTTTTTTGGTGAATTATTCTTATAACTCTAGGCATTTTATACATTGCGACGGAGTTTTGTTCAAATGGCTCACTCGATGGATTACTGCGAGCAAAGAAACGAGTCATTTCAAATATGGGGGATGCTGATAACGAAACAATAGGAACGGAAGTGGAGGATGCTCTACATTCCCATGACTTGCACAGATTTGCAAAGGAAATTGCGAGCGGAATGGACTATATTGCGGACAAGAATGTCATTCATGGGGATTTATCTGCAAGAAATGTGCTATTGGATGAAAACTTGACATGTAAAATTGGCGACTTTGGACTCTCCCGCAAAATGTACGAGTACCTAGAATACGTGAAGCAGTCACAGGAACCCCTTCCCTGGAAATGGATGGCGTATGAAAGTTTGGAAAATATGCACTTTACAACAAAGTCCGATGTGTGGAGTTACGGTGTAACGCTTTGGGAAATATACAGTCTGGGTAAGTTTTTTACTAATTTTAATTCAGAAAATGAAAGAAGAAGATTACAAAAGTTTTCTATTTTACAGGAAAAGTGCCTTATGGAGGTTTATCGTGGACCACAGGATTTGCTGAGGATTTGAAGAACGGCTTAAGATTACAGAAGCCTGAATTCGCAACAGACGAAATGTAAGTTTTTTCCTCAATACGCTTACCACTCTCGGAATAATTGACTAACGAATGGTTTTATTTAACTTTAGATACAAAGCCATGTTGAGTTGCTGGGAATTGGAGGCTGACAAACGTCCTACATTCACTGATATGGTTGATTTTTTCAAAGAATCATCTTCTAGCCAATATATTGTTTTAGAGATTTAGTGATGTAAAAATGCATCTTCCATACTATACCAATCTTCCCACCATTTTCCCTTACATCAAAAGTTTATGTCTCTAGTTAAGTTAGAGATTGTAAGTGCTTTAAGTGTCCATAGCATTTAGGGAACTCGTGTTTGTCATATTATATCGTTAAATATTCAACTGGATTTACTTTAAAAAATTTGTAGTGTAGTTCATCAGTAAAACTGTGGCATAAACTTTTATGTTGATCCATCTTGTGCTGATATAACTGCTTATCAAATAAAACTTGTTTAAAATAATAAACGTTCGGTGACGTACGTAGCAGTAAGACAGAATTTAGTAGACCTCATTTCTCATCTGATTTTAAAAAGCATGTTTTCCATTTTATGTTGCACTCGGCCCGTTTATCATTGACATTTTTTCGTGAACTAAAAGCAGACGAAGCATTGTTGTCGCCTCGACAAATAATAGACTTTTTTTCTCAAACTGTTTTTTTTAATTTGCAATTTCCCTTTTTCTAATAGTTTTTTCGTAGCTTCCTGAGCAGACAATAATGAAGTTATGCATGCCATCTCAATAATTGTTGCGATTTCACAGAATTCCGCATGCAAATCCAAAGTCCTAACAAAGAGTACGTTGTGGATCCCAAAACGTTTTCACTTGACAATGCCGTTCATCATCGGAATAAGGAAAGAAGGATTGTAAAGATATTGAATAACTGATTACAATATAACACCTCGTGTCGTGTACAAAATTTTGAATTTCTTCCTATAAAGTTAGATGTTGCAGTTTTTTAAGAAAATATAAATAAAGCAGATCACAATCTGACTTCAAATTTAATCGACTAACAACGATTTTTTGGTAGTAATGTTATAAACAGTTTTCAGCTACGTTCACCATCTTTCATACGTTTTCTGTCTTCTCGCACTTTTTATCATGATAATCACTACGAAGTTACACATTATCGAGCTCAACGTCATATTATAACGAAATGCCGTTGTAAACTCCTTGTTATTAAAAACCAATCGCACCAACCCATCCTTTGAAAACCGGTGTTGTGCTGCTCAATTTCGGACTCGTTCTTCAAGACATAAGTTCAAGAAATACGATTTTCACAAAAGATCTGGAAAATTTCTTTCCACAACTGTCAAAATTCATGGTGGTCCAGATTCCTTATCGACTACCCTGTTAAAATATTTGTAATAATTTGAAGAGACATACGTAATGTTACATATTTCTTCAGTTTATGGCATTTGAAATTACCTTTCTACTGCTGCTGCTCATTATCCACCGGATTTATTTATAATAACAGCTGGAGTATCGATGTCTATAATATGATTTTGATGTCTGAAACACAA